>OU015499.1:112121712-112138739 GCA_907164885.2 Dolomedes plantarius
AAGCACGTCCATGACGTGCTCTATTGGCGAGAGGTCTAGTGACCTGGCAGGCCATGGGAGTACGTCATATCCTTGAAGACATTGTTGGGAGAGTCGCGCAGTGTGTGAACGAGCGTTGTCTTGCTGATAAATGGCACCTGGGCGACTTGATAGCATAAGCAGTACAACTGGCGTTAAAATCTCGTCCACGTAACTGCGTGCCGTCAAAGTGCGTTGAAGGACGACAAGAGGTGATCGCGTGTCCCAACAAATCGCTCCCCACACTGTCACACCTTGTGTAATCGCCATATGCTTCTCGACAACAAATGCCAGATCGGACCGGTGGCCTGGCCGCCTCCACACGCGTATGCGCTGGTCATCAGCATTGAGACAATTGGGAATCATCGCTGAAGATCACACGCCTCCAATCGGTCACACTCCAGCTTGCCCGAGGTTGGCAAAAATCCAATCGACACTGCCTATGATGCGGGGTCAGTGGTAGGCGTCTTAATGGACGTCGGCTCCTTTTACCTGCGTCGGCCAGTCGTCTCCGAATGGTTTCCTATGATACCACTGGATGTCTGGAAGGTGGTAAATGGCGTCCAACCGATTCTAGCGACGTTGTTGGTATGGACGTGGCCGCTCTTATGATTGCTCGATCCTTGATCGTATTTGTGTTCCTGGGAAGACCTGACCCTCCGCGACGGTAGACTATCCCTTCCGTGATCCATTGTTGCCAACATCGAACAACTACCATATCACTCCGACAGAGGTGACGGCCGATACGCCTGTTCGACCAATTTGCTTCCCTGGGGCCTTCTATACGCCCCCTCTAAAAGTCCGACAATTGTTCGTACTCTCTCCGGTTACGTCTCAGAGGCACCTCTAGTCATAATACCGCCCATCCAAGTCGACAGATTTGTTCGAATAACCCTATGGCACGAGCAATCATGCTTTTAAATTGTCCCAGCTGCGCACCTCATATGCGCATAGCGCGCTTACCCTTGTCTCATTGGCGTCGAAAATTTAATCATTTGCATATCTCTTACCAGACTGCATTCCTGCCAAGTTTCGTAATAGTAGCTCGATTTCTTCTGGGTGCATATATTTTTTTGTGACAGAGCGTATATTTGTAAACGAACCTAAAACTTTTTGAAATGCACATCCCCAATCTGAAAAATATTAAAATATACAAGAGTGACTTGCGTAGAAAATATGGTCATTGATGAGGACTTTGTTGTCGATAAATGATATTCGAAAAATTATTCAACGTCTGACATTTTAACCGCTGAAATTTGTTTTCTTTGTTTGATTTTGTAGATATAGAGATGACAAAAATGCTAATTTTAATGTGCAGTTAAATTGGCGCTGAACTGGATAACAGACACACACACACACACACCAAAAAAAAAAAATATTTAAAAACTTGTAGGACCTGAGAATTGTGACTTTATGTCAGAACAAGAAAGAAAGCCAGAATATAATACATTTTTTGATTTTTTTTTTTTTTTTTTTTTTGGGGGGGGGGGGGGAGCGATTACAGAAATAGAACTGCAAAAAATACCAATACTTTCGAAATACGATGGCTGTTCTTCACCTTTTCAAAATTCCTTCTCAAGATTGTAAATAAATACCTGCATTCTTTGTTACAATAATATTCATTTTTTTATATTTTAAAGCTTTTAAATTATTTTAAAATCTTAAATTTCTTCTTACTTCCTTGAAACTCCCTCTTTACATCAAGCACTCAAATACTCAAGGTGCACTGAACAGTTTTAAGCTATCTTTCGCATTACGCGTTTGGATTTGTTAATTTCGATTTTTTTTTGTTTTTTTGTTTTTTCTGTTACATGACTTGACTTCGAATTGCACGAGTTGTTGTGCCGTATCTAATTCCACTTCATATTATGAAATGGATCCCTTTAATTGTTGAGGGAAAGAATAATTAAATGGAAATGTAAGTGGCTGAAATACTTGCTGGAGATCCTGGGGAGCATCCGTCATTGGATAAGTATGCTGCATTTTTTTATAATGCAAGGTACTCTTTAAGATACAGCAATTATTGTTTTTTGCCAGTAATAATTTTTTTCGTTCTTAGAGAGGGGAAACGTCCTGCTGAGTGTGGTAGATAGGCCACTAAGCTCAGAAATTCTTGGAAAGTTTATTATAATGAGATATATCGAGAAGTATTTCAAACTTAGTTAGCGAACGCCATGATATTTTAGAACAGGGTTCCCCAAAGTGGGTGATACTACCCCTCCCCCTCCCGGAGAGGCGCTGGAATAAATTAAGAGAATTTGCAGACATGGTCGATTATCTCTAGAACTACTGCACCGATTTTAATGACATTTGATATGTACATACATTGATACAATACAACACAAATAACCATTCAATAATTGTAATACACACGCATGATCGTGCTTAACACTCGTTGGAGTCGGAAGGTATGAAACAGCGGTTGCAGAATAAACAAAAAAAGGGTTGATAGATGGGTTAATAGGGGGTATGGTCCCCTCTTACAGATTTACAGGTCTCGCAGCGTGATTTCATACTTGAAATAAGGCAGTTTATCATTTCCTGTGGCAATTGGTCCCACTCGTTCAGCAACGCAGTTTTCATTCCCTGGATGGTTCTCGGAGGGGGGTTGCGAGTTGCAATTGCCCTCCCCAGAGCGTCCCAGACATGTTCTATAGGGTTAAGGTCTGGAGATCTGGCTGGACAATCGATCCCGCCAATATCCTCACTCTCTAGAAATTCGTCGACCAGAAGAGCTCTATGTGGCCTCGCGTTATCGTCCATTAAAATGAACTCGGGGCCAACTGCACCCCTGAAAAGGCGAACATAGGGCTCCAAGACCTCATCCCTATACCTCGCACCAGTCACAGTGCCTCTTTCAAAGACATGGAGAGGTGTGTGGCCATCCAACATGATGCCTGCCCAGACCATTAAACCTCCTCCGCCATAATGGTCGATTTCGCGGAAATTGGAGGGTAGGTAGCGGGTCCCTGGTTCTCTCCATATGAACGTACGGCGAGAATCGGTGTTTAGGCTGAATCGGGACTCATCAGTGAAGAGAACGGTCGCCCATTGATCCATACTCCAATCTCTCTGCTCTCTGCACCATGATAAACGGATTCTCCTGTTCGTAGAAGTGAGCGGGACGCAAACAGCAGGTCTTCTTGCAAATAACCCTCTCTCATGAAGTCTTTTGGAAACAGTCACCCTTGATACACGGTTTCCTGTGGCTGCATACAAGTCACGAGAGAGCTGAGAAGCTGTAGCACTCCTGTTACGCCTCGGTATAATCGACAAATGGCGATCTTCTCTGGCCGTCGTGGCTCTTGGACGACATTGCCCACGCTTTCTCTCGATGGATCCGGTATCCTGGAACTGTTTCCATAAGTCAGGGCCGCCCACGAGGGGGGGGGGCAACTGGGACACTTTGCCCCAGGCCCCCAACTGCCGGAGGAGCCCTAAAAAATTTATTTATTTAAAAATTTATTTATTAGATTTCCTCCGAAAGAAAATTCTGAAATTTGTACCGTACTTCAGAATTCAAAATAATCTCCTGAAAAAATCTCCTGAAAATTTTTTATTTCGATTTACAAATTAAAAAAAAATTATTATACACACACAAAATACGAATTTCGAAAATTGGAGAGAAATTAAAATATTTAACAAAAATCGAAATATAGTCCTATGTACAGTGCTAAATAATAAATATTTCAACATCTCTACATAAACAATTGCTAAACGCTTTATTAATTATACATAAATGATCATGAATTTTTAGAATATCGCAATAGCGATTCGATATTATAGTCGAAATTTCGTTATTTTTACATATTTTCTTCACTGATAACTGCTATAATTTTTTCTCCGTGTACCTAATAATTATGAGATCTCCTTACACAATTCAATCTTGATATAATATCGATGGTCTAATCATGATTGCTGCAGCAAGTTTGCAAATTGTCAAATTGAATTTCAGAAAGTTATTTCTTTATGCGTAAAAAATACTGACTAAAATTGACTAATTTTTATTAAATAAAAAACTAGTTCAATATCTTATAGAGATATAGTATTTTACTTTAAATTAATCGAATAACTGATATTTGAACGACTGCGACTTGACAATAAGAAGAAGTGTCTGGCTGAATGGATAGCACAAGTGCAGCGTGATCGGGTTACTACGTGAGCCGAAGCGGGGTCCTGATGTATACATACGTTGCGTCGAGGTATTGAGTTCGAGAGTAAGTGAGGCAGATACAGCGTGGCGATACCAACGAGGAATTCACGCCTCCTATTTAGTTCAAGAACAAGAGAAAAGTCACTTTTGATGTTTGCGCCCTGCAATTTGTAATACTGTATTAATGTTAATATTTCAGGGGACCCATATTTCTAGTTGTGTACTATAATTTCTTGAAGTGTTTCGTGGATTTTGTGATAAGCAAAGTGTGTAAAAAAATTAAAATTTTTTTTTCTTATCATACCTATAAACATCTCTTTTGCTTATATCAGGTAAGTATTTAAAGTCTGAAATCTGAACGAAGGATACTGGTAATTACGTACGAAAAACAAAACTTTTAATTTAATATTGTTTTGTTTCAGTTTTTCAATCAAAAATTGTTAGAATGAGTGATGGACGAAAGCGACTTAGTGGAGCTGAGTACAAGAAAAGAGCAAAAATTAAAAGAGAAGAGCAAGAAGAAATCATCCGACAGACAGTAAAAATTGACGGTTTCTTTAAAAGTGAAAGTAAAAGCAGTGTTTTGAGCCCGGAAGCTTCAAACATATGTCCTAATACAACACAATCTAAAGAAGATGAGACCGATATATACTCTGCTGTCCCACAACAACCGTTGCCCATTAAACATTCTGATTTTGAAAAAACAGATCTTCATGTTTTTGATAGAGAGGCGAAAGAGGAATCATCTATAAGCCTCACAATTGAAGATATGTCTCAGAATCAGACGTCAAGTACAAGTAACGTCGAAATGCAACCAACCACAAGTCTAAACAAAGATCCAGCGCTGGGGGAAATTAACGATAACTTGCGGGAGATTATCGCAAGGTACGGCTTTGATCAAAACAAATCTTGTGACATCTCTAAAAGTGAAAGAATATATGCTGATCAGCGTCGTTTTCTGCCAGTTAGTATCTTCCAAAGAAAAATGAGAAATAATGAAGTGAAAGACAGAAATTGGCTAGTTTATTCTGAAAGTAAAAAATCTGTGTATTGTGGACCCTGTTTGGCATTTGGTCCATTGGAGTGTAGAACTCATTTTGAGAACGGAGGATTCAATGACTGGAAAAATGCAGATTATCGAGTAGCTCAACATGAAAATTCTGCACGTCATAAATCTAGTGTCCTTAGTTTGAGAGATAGGAATAAAATTGATGGCCGACTCGATAATCTACTGAAGGTCCAGATTGATGAAGAAATTACTTACTGGAGAAATGTTCTGATGAGAGTTGTAGCCGTCGTGAAGCGACTGTGTTCAAGATGTCTTGCTTTTAGAGGAAAAAATGAAAAGTTCGGAGATCCACATAATGGAAATTATTGTATGGTTTTCGAACTATTAGCAGAATTCGATCCATTTTTAGCTCGTCATATTGAACGATTTGGCAATCAAGGATCAGGAAGTACCAGTTACTTATCAAAGACCATTTGCGATGAGTTCATTCTCTTAATGGGTGATAAAGTCTTGAAACAGATTAGAGACCAGATAAAAAAGGCGAAATATCTTTCCCTCATCATTGATTCAACACCAGATATAGCCCATATAGACCAACTTACGCTTGTTATTAGATACGTTTTAGATTCAGGTGAACCATGTGAAAGATTGCTCAAGTTTTTGCCGTCAGTGGGACATAAAGCTGAAGAAATGTTTTCTGCCATTACTTCCGAACTCGAAACACTGGGCATAAATATTGAAGACTGTCGTGGACAATCATATGATAATACCGCGAATATGTCTGGCATGTACAATGGCTTGCAAGCAAAAATTCGAGACCAAGCCCCTTTCGCCTTTTATGTGCCATGTTCTGCCCATTCTTTGAATTTAGTGGCAACTGCGGCTGCTGAATCGTCTACAGAAGCGTGTCGCTTTTTCATGTTGCTACAGGAAATCTAAGTTTTTTTTTTGTGAGCTCCACACAACGCTGGCAAAAATTAATGACTGAAATCGGAAAAGGAAAAAGCGTTAAAAGGGTAAATCTGACACGTTGGTCAGCTAGAGAGGATGCATGTAAAAGTTTGAAAGAATCTTGGCCCGAAGTTCTTAAAACTTTGCAATCAATCAACGATGATTGTACCGAAAAGCCTGTAACGCGACAGGAAGCGGCGGGAATACTTTTGAATTTAGGAAAACTGGAAACGGCGGTTATGGTTGTTGTATGGGATGTTTTTTTGGAGAGAATAAACAAAGTGAATGTTCAAATTCAGACTTCTAACATAGATTTAATTACCGTTGCTGATCTTTACGAATCACTCCGTAAGTTTTTCATAGCTGAACGAGAGAATTTCAAGTACTTCGAAGAAAAGGCGATCGAGTTAAGCGTATCGAAAGAATATACAAGAGAGATGAAAAAAAGACAACCAAAAAGAAAAAAAAAGATTTGATGAAACACCCGATGAAGATATTGGAATAGCTGCGAGTGATTACTTCAGGGTTAACACGTTTCTCGTTGTCATAGATAGACTCATATCCGAGTTAGCAAAACGGCAAGAGGCTTATCACGGATTTAACGAGAAATTTTCATTTCTTACCAAAATGAGTGAGTTGTTACCATCAGTTCTGACGGAAAAAGCCAGTTTTTTAGAAAAAATGTATCCTAATGATTTAGAAACAGACTTAGTTCAGGAATGCGTACACTTTCAAAGCTACCTTTCGTCTGAAAGAATTTCAATAAAACCAATTTCTGGATCATTAAAAGTCTGTCTTCATTCCTGCGAGAACAGAATCTAGGAAACATTTATCCAAACTTGGATATAGTACTTCGTACGGCTCTTTGTACACCAGCGACAAATTGTTCAGGTGAAAGAAGCTTCTCTGGCTTGAAGAGAGTAAAGAACTACCTACGATCGACTTTAAGTCAAGAAAAACTAAACGCTTTAGCTCTCTTGTGCATAGAGTCAGAGCTAATGAACAAGATTTCGTACGACGATATAATAAATGATTTTGCGAATTCAAAGTCTCGCAAAAAAGTATTGTAATGCTTTTATAATTTAACTTAAATTATAATACTAACAAATAATTAAGAAAAGATATATTTATTATATTGTTTTTAAACTGTGAGTGTAATAATAAATATTTATCAACGTTCGCCAAATGTATATTTTTTTATGTAAGCTTTATTCATATTATGTAAGTATTGTATAGTTTTAAGACATACCTTACCTTACTTTAAAAGTGGTTCATGATTGAGATATTTTTTGCTTAAAATAATGTTTTTTGATAATTCTTTGCTGTAAAAATAATCAAGGATCTAACACGGTACCATAGTTCTCAATGATACTAACCATACGGGAAAAGTTGATGTAACGAGGATGATGGAGCACAAATCATAAAGTTGGAATTTTATTGATAGAAAATTGATATGATTGTGGACTAAGATATCAAAATTTAGAGGCGGCAAAAATTGAATAGCCTACGGGCGGCAAATCTGTAAATCCGCCACTGCTGGGCGGCTCTGTCATATGTTACACACGACGCTGGACGTTAAATTGAACTCTCTACAAATTTGGACTTGAGATTTGCCTGTTTCTAGCCTCCCCACAATTCGCCACCTTATTCCATCATCTAAACTTTGGCGGTTACTCACTTTTACTGTTACAATTTGAAATTAACCGATTGCTGCAAAATAACACCAAGAAATTCGCCGAGGTGTGCTTGCGAACGAAATACGTCTTAACTTACGCGCGCTTATAAAGCCTGTTTCTCTAATGGCTCCGTCTACTCACACGTGTACGCTTACGTATTTGACGTACAAGATTTGCATTTTTGTCTAGAAGCAGTGGCTTTACATTCAGTTCAGTTCTTTTCATGAAATTCGATAAAATATGCAAATTCTCTTAATTTATTTCACCAGTGTATATATATATATATATATATATATATATATATAATAAATACAACGATCAATGTATGCAATTGATGAAAAAAAAACGAAAACACATATTTATAAAAAAAAATCATAACGGATATTTTCATAGACAAAATAATGAAGAAAATATTGCAATTAAATCTGATAGAACATACTAAAGAATATAATACAGTCTGAGGAACATTTCTTTTACCGTATTTTAATATTTTTTTGGATAATGTCCAATCGTCTGCCGCATTAGCAAGAAATTTTTTTTTGTCTATTTCGTTGTTATGTACGTGACGCAAAATTAGTTTAAAGCATCCAAAAAAAAAAAAAAAAGAAACCACGTGATCAGCATTTAATAAATTAAATTCTAAAAATTAATCTTTAAAAATCTGCAAAAAATCAGAAAATGAAGGTAAAGATTCTAAAAAAGATCTCATTTTAAACGAATTTTTAGGATCTTTCTCGTAATATAAATTTTATAACCCTCGGATTTTTATTTTAAATGCAAACTTTAAAGAATGTTACAAAAACAGCTTAAAAATTTAATTTAAAAAATCTAAGAAGAATTTTCAAAAATCTCTCTTAGTGCACCCCTACACTATAAGAAGAATAGCCATGCAAAATTCCAGCCCTTTAGGTCTAGCGGTTTGGTCTGTGCGTTGTATGTCAGTCAGTCAGTCAGTCAGGGAACTGTTTTATACTCGTATATATAGATTATAAGGATATAGTACAAAAGTTTTGAATTGCATTTCCTTGTTGTGGGTGTTTCTAATACCCCCTGGTCGTAATTCATTCAGATCAGGTCCATATAGGTTAGTGGTCTGAGGCTCCGGTTTATAACAGCACCACAAGGGTCGGAGTCTAACTTAGACAGGTGCCACCTCAATTTTGACCGAGCACTCCAGGCATCTGGGAGGATCGTACCCTCTCCCACCCTCTCTGACCTCATAGACGGACTTTACGGTCTACGAATTTAATGTGCCCATATCCGGACTAGACACGGAGGTAAGCGCTTGTCGGGATTCGATCCGAGCACCCTCAGCACCGAAAGCAGACGCACTACCACTAGGCTACCTCGAGCCCTGCATTCCTACATCCTAGTTAGTGGAACATGGGTTCAGTGTACAGATATTCCTCGACTTACGACCGATATAGGGACCTAGACACTGGTCGTAAGTTGAGTTGGTCGTAAGTCGAGTTTCAAATAATTTTTGTTGTTGTTGTTGTATATGCACTTACATATATATTTTTTATTTTCCCACGTTTAAAATACATTGTAATTAGAATAATTTAAAATACATTGTATTTAGAAGACATAAATTATTCTTCGTCATTACTACTTATTAAGTTAGTACAATCTATTGGTTCAGAATTTGCGACAGAAGATACGTTGCAAGTTTCTTTAACAAAGTTATCCAAGGTAGTTTGAACAGTTTGCGTCTTCTTTTCCTTGTACGTTGTCTGGTAGCAAGCTAGATATTCCTGAAATACGACGATTTACACTTGTGAATATTTCTTCATTTGGATCCATTGCTTCTAATTGTTGTAGTCCTTTATTCATATAATGAAAAGCTGAAGCCATTTCTGAAGCCAATGAAGGTTTATTTGATTTGTCGTGTGAATATCAAAACTATTGCATCATACATTTTTATTCATGCATCATAAATTTTTGCAGTATTGCAGAATATTGCATCATAATCTATATATATATAATAGTTCCGTAACCGACTGACTGACCGACTGATTGACATACAACGCATTGACCAAACCGCTGGACCTAAAGGGCTGAAAGTTTGCATGGCGATTCTTCTTATAGTGTAGGGGTGCATTAAGAGAGATTTTTGAAAAAATTTTCTTAGATTTTTTAAAATGAAATTTTTAAACTGTTTTAGTAACTTTTTATTAAGTTTGCATTTAAAATAATAATTTGAGGGTTATAAAATTTATATCACGAGAAAGATCAAAGATCATAAAAATTCCTTTAAAATGAAATCTTTTTCGAATCTTTGCCTCCATTTTCTGATTTTTGGTGAATTTTTTAAGATTAATTTTTAGTATTTAATTTGTTAAATGCTGATCACGTCATTTCTTTTTCTGGTACTTTAAATTAATTTATCGTCACGTGCATATCAACGAAATAGACAAAAAAAAAAAGGTTTTTTCTTGCTAATGCGGCAGACGATTGGATATTATCCCAAAAAATATTAAAATTCGGCAAAAGAAATGTTTCTCAAACTGTACTATATTAACTGTACTATATTCTTTTGTATGTTCTATTAGATTTAATTTCAATATTTTCTTCTACATTATTTGGTCTATAAAAATGTCCCTTACGATTTTTTTATAAATATATTATTATTTTTTTGGCATTAATTACATACATTGATCGTTGTATTTATTATATATATATATATATATATATATATTATATATATTTATTTATTTATTTATTTTGGCATTAATTGCATACATTGGACGTTGTATTTAATTTGAATGTAATCCGTAGCGAAGTGCGGGTTTTCAGCTAGTTTTTAATAATTATGCAATACATATAGGTATGTACTGTACATTCGAGGCACAGTATTTTGAGGAGAAAAAAAATTTAATTTAAAAACTTCTGTCTTAAGTGCGAGCCCTAGTAAGACGAGGAATACCTGTAGTCCTAAATTTACTTACCAAAAACAGAAACCGATTACAAGTATTCAATCGCGATCTTTTAAAAATGCTGCTGTCAAAAATAGAGCCGGACTTTAATAAATTGGTAGCACCGCGCTAAGTTCATCTTTTTTTCATTAGGTTCAGTTTTAATGTTATTCGTAATTTTTACATTAATATTTTCATTTTCAGTGTGCAATGAGAATCTTTTTGAGAAGACATTTTACCTTATGAGGTTTACTAAGAGGTATTACAGCAGGGTCTACCTGGTGTAATAACCAACACACTAGTCCGGTCAACAGAACAAGCGGGTTTTATCCCTTTCTGGGGCTACTGATATTTTCAAGGTTAAATAAAAAATCTGAGTAAATTGCATAGGAACAGTGATCCGTACCACTTAGGGTGATAACAGAATCACAGTTGGAAATCGTAATATTACTATGTATAGCATGATAGATTCTACTTTATATTTAAATCGTTAAGGAACGATGATCATACTCTTTTTTTCAAAGTTTTCCAAATCTAAACTCTGCTTATAGCGAGGAATAACGTAAAAGAGGTGTTCTCCGATCTTATTACACGGTTCCCGCTCATTACTTGTCTTACCTATAGAAGTGTAGGCTATCTCATAACTTTTTATATTCTACTAAAGAATACATTAATTTATCGGCAGTTTAATTCATTTATCCTTCTACCTTACAGATACCAACAATTTGTAATTGTTATGCTAATTGCTCTGTTAGGTTTTAGCCATAATGATGTGTGTGTAGTTAATTAATTTGTGTAAATGCCAAGTATAATTGTTAATGCCAAGGAATGTAAATTAATTATTGTAAGCTGGTGGCGTAGGGAAAAGGAAATATGGTTGGCTGGTTTAAAGAGTAAAATGTAAAAGTGTAAAAAGTAATTATATTCTCTCTGGCTCTTTTTTTTCTGGCCCTGGTAAAAATATCTGTCTTTAGAAAAGCTTCCTTATCTGTTCCCGTGCCGTAACCTGATACCTCCTGGCCTTGCAGTTTTCGAGGGGCGCGACGGACGGGGCCAGCGATGTTTTTCGCAGGCAAAAGGAATTTTTGCGGCGCCTTTACTGATTTCACCGGCGCGCATGAATACAGTGCGTCAGCGGCGCAAGTGGTAGCGCCAATTATGTTTGAAATTAAAGCGTGCTGAAGTAACGAAATTGATGCAAGAAAAAATTAATACACGAACCAACAGTGTGATATGAAGGGATTTCGGTGCGTCTGAGGTGGTTTGGCGTTTTGAAACAACGGCGCCAGGTAGCACTATTTAACCCGAGCCAGGGGCTCCCGGGCCGCGGGTTTTTTGAGGAGAGAAGGCACGGCGGTTCGTCGTTTCGATTCTGAAGGAAAAAAGTTATTTCTGTTTTTCGGCGCTCATCACAGGGGGTTGACCCTGTATTCTACCTACCCGACGCCTATCTCCGCTCCGTTGGAACTCTTGAAACTTTTTGAAGGAAGAGATGGCCAACTTCAACATGGGAACAGTCCTCATTTTATATCCCCTCTTTCTATTCCAGGGGCTTTACTATCTTGCCTTTGCTTTCCTGTTTCATATTTTTTTTAGTTTAACCTGCAGCGCTGTGGTAAGTTTTTTTTTAAGATTTTTTTATTCGTGGAGCTCCTTCTAAGATTGTAATTTAAGCGCCAGCCAGCCTATTTGTAACTGTGTGATACTAAGGTACATATTTATATATTTATATTTTTATGTGGGTAAAGTTACTCACTGCTAATTTGTTTTGGAATTAGGTTCATACGGAACGTGTTTAAATTGGCAACTATCGAAAATGTGAAATACAATGAGAGACCTAAGAGGCAATGTAAATTTGGATAGTATACTGCATATAAGATAATTTAATAAATAGTTCTTGCCTCCATTTTTATTGTTGACTCAGTTTTGCGTTATGTTTCTTGACATTTATCACCATTTTGTTTTGTTTTTTTGGGTTGCAATGAAAATAATCTTATCCACTTTACGGGCTTAAATGTTATGATGGGTATTCATTCTTCAAACGGCGAAATGGTACCGAGTGCCCATTGCGATAATCATTCTAAACAACATACTCACAACAATGGTGCGGTGACCTTTTCTGGGTTTCACTCACAGCAATGTTAAGTGCTAGTAGCAGCGTAATTTTGTTATTAGTATTATAATTTAAGTGAGAAAAAATTCCAAATGGTGATAATGTGTTAAAGATAATGATTGAGTTATAACTGTGTGTAATGTCAATATTGATGATATCCATGTATATTTTGGGGGATTTAATGTATTCATGTTGGGGTATTCTAGTGTATAATGGTGTAAAAAGTATAGTGTCAGTTTGTATGTGAAAATTTTGGGGGATGAATTACCTATAGTGTTTTACTGAGAGAAAAGTTGAGTATTTTGTTTGATAAATTTAGGTTTGAAGGGAAATTCACGAATTTAGTATGCCTAACTCAGTTTGTTCTGAAACGGCAAGTCAGCCCGACTCTGAGAGACACGATGTGGAGGATGGGGAGACTCAACGGGTAGCGCGCGCTATGACTTTCCAGAGGCGCGATTTGTTGCTCAATCACCTAGATCTTATTCCAACTTTTACGGGTGCTGACCCACACCTAAATTTTACGAGATTCCAAAATAAGTTTCAGGAGATCGCAAAATTTTTACAGTGGTCCCCAGAGGATCAATTTTTTGCTGCACAGCAGCGTCTTGCGGGTCAGGCTCAAACTGTGTTTTCCAATTTTAGGGAAGAAATAAATTCGGTTGAGGACCTGTTTAAAACGTTAGGAGATAGGTTCCAATCTGAAAAAGACCCGGCAGCCCTGTTGGCTGAATTTTGGGCTCTGAAACAGGATAACCATACTCCTGTAAACGAATTTATTGCGGTAGCGAGATCAAAGGTGAGAGTTGTGGTAAGGACACATAATTTGCCGGATTCGGCACGTCGTGACATGGAAGACCAGTGGCTTATGGCTATGCTTCTAAAAAACATGTTGGCCCCTATTCGTAGGGCAGTAATAGCGAGGAATCCAGAGAAACTGAGCGACCTTATTGACATTGCATGTCGGGAGGAGAAAGCGATAAAAGAGGTTGAAAATTCGATCCAGCCCGAGCCCCCAGCTACCGTGTACGCTATGGCTCAAGATAGAGACACCCCTAGTTACGACAGGCAGGCAAGTTTAGAAAATATAGTAGTAAAACTACAAGAATCGGTCAGCCTTCTTTCGTCAAAGTTGGAAAGCTTAACTCTTTCGCCGCAGCCTTCACCTCCCATACGTTGTTTCTTCTGTCATCAGTTAGGTCACGCCAGAAACCAGTGCCCACAGCGAGAGCTTAGTTCTAGGAGGGGTTCCGCGTTTCGCGAGCGGAGAAATCAGCGGCCGCCGCAGAATTTTCACCAGTCTCCCAGCGGGGGGCGGCGCGTTTTTACTCAGTCACACAACTCTGAGTGGGGTCAATTAGCGAGGAGAAACTTTTCCCCGTCACCGAGTAGGGAGCGGGGAGAATTCGGCAGGTCTCCTAGTCCGCACTTCCGAGGGAGGCAGAACGAGTACAATCAAAATTTTTCTACTCAGAGAAACTTTAACGGACAGCAGAGGCGCGTCCAGTTTCAGGAAAATTCGAGGCAAAATAATAATTTCAGAGGCCAAGGTAATACTAGAAATGTACAGGGCAATTTAAACTATTACAGCCCTCGTTAGGAAGCCAGCCTAGTGGTATTATGGGGCCTTCAAACTGGCGGTATGCCGAGAATTATTCAAACACAGCGGGCGCAAAGGCTTTAAATTGGCCAATCGTAGAGATTGTTGCCCAAGATAAGATTTTGATTGCTCTTTTAGATTCGGGTAGCTCTGTAAATTTAATTGGCAAGAAGCAAGTTCAGCATTTTAAAATTTTGAGTGGGTCGGAGTGCAGCATTCCCTTAGAACCGTTTCGGGTAATTCATTACAGATTGAGTCGCAATGTGAGTTGTATTTTGAATTTGCAAATTTTCGATGTTGCGAAAATTTTAATATTATTCACGGTTCCATATCCAGTCATTTTGACCTCATTTTGGGGATTCCTTTCCTTGCTAAATATAACATAAATATTGATTTTAAGGAGAGTATGATTGTGTGCCCGGATTTCACCTTTATTCCCTTTAGTGTCGCCGTTGATAGAGAGGTAACGGAGGTTAACGCTGTTAATGCAAAAATAGAGATGTCACCAAAAATCAAGGTTTTTTCGAAATGTAAGGTTATATTAAACCCAGGGGAGCAGGTTGTTGTTCCGGCATGCGTTAAATCGCCGCTTCCTTCTAATTCTGACTTAATTTTAATCACGCCGAGTGCGCATATTTCGGACGTTTTGGTTGCTAATGCCATTTGCAAAAATGCGGAAAAATCCCTTTTGTACGCCTAGCAAATTTTGGTACGAGCCACGTCCATGTAAATAAAGGTTCCGAGTTAGGTTTTGTGGAGCCTCTTTTTAAGCTTAATGATTTTTCTTCGGTAAACTATGTAGACCAAGGTGAGATTGCTACTCTAGATCATGCCGACTTAACTTGGGATACTACTTTTGAACTTAATCATTTATCTCCTCAATTAAAACTCAAAGTGCAAAATTTTTTAAATCAAAATTCTGACATCTTCGCTGCCTCTGTTTTAGAGCTTCCCGGTTGTACTACTGTTCCGCATGATATTAATTTAACTGATGATGAGCCTGTTAAATCTAAACCGTATAGAGTGCCATATCATCTCCGAAATGAGATGAATGAGCAATTGAATATTTTGTTAGAAAGTGGAATTTTAGTGCCATCTAACTCTGACTTTTCGGCCCCCGTTATGTTAATAAAAAAAGCTGATGGTGGGTATCGTCTTGCTGTTGACTTTAGAAAATTAAATAAGAAGCTAATCAAAGACTCTTTTCCAATTCCAAATATAAATGAAACAATAGACTCTTTGGCAGGTGCCAAGTATTTTTCTACGCTTGATCTGACCTCAGGTTTCGTCCAGCAAGTAATTAAGAGGAGGATCAGTACAAGTTAGCAATCTCGACCCATAAAGGTCTTTTTAATTTTACCCGTAGTCCTTTTGGACTTGCGACGAGTCCCAACGCGTTCCAAAGATTGATGAATGTAGTGTTAGGAGACCTGAGTGACCTCTCCATTCAGATTTATATTGACGACATTGCTATTGCTTCTAAGGATATTCCGTCTCATTTCAGTAAGTTGCAGTTGGTTTTTGACCGTTTAAGGCAGCATAATTTAAAATTAAAGCCTAGCAAGTGTTCCTTTTTTAAAACTGAAATTACTTTCCTGGGATTTAAAGTTAAAAATGGCAGATTTCTCCCATGGATAAGAACGTTAAGTAATTAAAAATTTTTAAAATTCCCTCTTCTCGTAAGCAAGTCCGAAGTTTTTTAGGTACCCTCAATTTTTATAGAAAATTTTTGCCCGACTTCTCTAAACGGGCCCTCCACTTAACCAATCTAACTAAAGATAAAGGTAAATTTTTGTGGTCTAGGGAAGCGCAAGCCGAGTTTGATGATTTAAGTGCCGGTCTTGCAGCGATCCCAACTTTAAAACTCCCTGATTTAAGTAAGCCCTTCATTGTTTATACCGATTCATCAGGCTATGCCTCCGGTGCAGTTTTGGCGCAGTTGGACGATGATAATTTTCCACGCCCTGTAGCCTTTGCAAGCAGAAAGTTAAAAGACGTTGAAACGCGTTATTCCGCAACTGAGAGAGAGCTGCTAGCGGTAGTGTGGGCAGTTAATTACTTTAAATGCTATCTGTTCAACACTAAATTTATTTTGTTTACTGACCATGCTGCTCTAACCCATGCCCTTAAACTTAAAGACCCCACATCCCGTATCGCCCGTTGGTTATGTTCCTTAGCAGATTTTAACTTTGAAACGCGATTCATTAAAGGTAAATGTAACTCCACGGCAGATTTTCTTTCCCGTTATGTTAATTTTGAAATCCAGGAGGAGGTAAACGTTATCCAGGATCTATAGACAGCGAACAGTGCTATACTATTTCTAAAGAGGGAGGTTTCCTTTGAAGTCATGGAGGAGAATTTTTTAATTGAACTTAGGGCAGCCCAGAAGAAGGACCCTTTTTGTAAGAAAATTGTAAATTTATTAGAAAAGAATGTAAATATTAAGCCTGAGTATATAAAATTTTATGTAAATAATGATAAGTGTAAGTTGTATTGATTTAAGGGGAAAATCCAGGAGGGATTCCCAAGAAAAGGTTGTTCCTCCCCATTAGTCTTTTAAACAAAGTTTTTTCTTTAGCCCACGAGTCGTTA
>OU015499.1:112138839-112266339 GCA_907164885.2 Dolomedes plantarius
TTGGCCAAGAAAGGCGCTTCTGACGGCGCAATTTCAAATCGGTTTTTGACCTTCTCTGAGATTTGCTCCAAGATCAGAACCTCAAGCCAGCGACTATGGAATATCCCTCCGACCCACCCTTGGTTTAATAGACAGGCTCCTGGTGGTGCCGTTACCATCAGGGCTGATAGAGCCATACAGTCCATCATAAGTGGACACATCGGGTGTCTCTCTTTCGAACTTGGGCAGAAGACCTATCTAAAGTGCACTAAGTGTAACTCTGCTCAGGCTTCTCCCGATCACATTTTGCACTTTGCTGGTCTGGACAAAATTGACCTTTATTCCAGTCTTCTTTTAGTTTATGATTTTCTGAAGTCTTTTGAGCTCATGGACTTGGTCTAGCCTGCGGCTGGACCAAGGGGAATAAGTCAACAACAATAACAACAACGAACTTGTTTATAATGTTCATACTTCAATTTTTAAACAAACAATGAGATGTGTAATTCTAAATTAACAATTTCTCCGAAGCGGAGATCTTAATCTTTAAAATGACACCTAATTTATCGATTTTGGTTAAGTATGAAGGGAGAAAAAGGGATAAAAAAAAAAACACCATTCAGAAATAATAAATATAGATTAGGGGTGGGGGTGGGGGGAATCTGGTGTAGTGTATTTTAAATGCTCATAAATTCCTTTGATGCACGACATTTATAAAATGAATCGTGTTGCAAGGTGCAGAAAAGTTGAGGCTATCTGCAAATACCATTTTTATTGGTTTATCAGCATTTATGTAGTTGTCAATAGTAGACATATTTTCTCCGTAGGTTAAAATTGGCGTGAGCGAATCCAATAGGGTTAGTACACAGCAACCTTATGTACGAAGACGCGGCTAAATAACCCCGGAAGCTGACACATGAATAAAAAAAATGGAAACTACAAAACATAAATTAGAGAGTGAAATAAAAATCCCCTTTGTGATTAAAAACGAGCACAGTATTGGAAATAAAGTAAAAATTGCATTTATACACACATGAAAAAAGAGTCTAACAGATGGAGAATTACGATTTGCAGTATTTTCTTGAAAAAATTTCTTTACTAGCTTAACATTAGGGTATGGAGCAAGATCTTGTTGAAACACACCAACACCGTCAGGGAATGTTTGCATTAAGACACAATTCTGTCTTCTAGTATTGAAATGTATTTTTTTGGAGTTCATCATTCCTTCAAGTGGTACTAAGCTGCAGGTCCTCCAGATGTAAAATAGCCCCCAAAACACCAGCTTTTGAGGGTGCTTAACTGTTTGGTTAAGATGTTGTTTCCTGATGGGCTCTCCAGCGCTTCGCTTCACAAATGTTGATCGAAACCCTTGCGCACGCACACACACACACACAGAAAACAAAATGCGTTTTGTCGCTGAATACAACATTATTCCAGTCTTGTGCATTCCAGGATTAATATTTCCTGGCCCAATACAAACGTTTTTTCTTCATTGCATGTGATAATAACTGTTTTTGGACTGGTGTTCTTGCCCATCTACCTGCGTCAATAAGCCTTCGTCGTACTGTCGATGAATCAATGTTCACACTAGCAGCCAATAATTCTCTCTGAAGATTTGTACTTGTCTTGCATGGATGCATTTTAATATTTCATACAAGAAATTTGGCCGTCCGGGTTGTTGTCTTACGTTTGCGTCCACATTTACTCTTCCGTTTTGGAGAAATTGTCCCACACTTATTTTTGCTGATTAATATTCCTGGAAACACTGGATTTTCTAACTCAAACTGCTGCTGCACTATCCCTCACAATCATAGAGGTATGCTGACAAAGGGTAACAATTCTAGTCCTTTTCCTGGGAGTGATATCCATTTTTTTCATACACGTGGGAACTAGACAACTCACACAATCGACCACTTCTTACAGCAGCTGAAACGCAACTGACGCGAAAATGCTGTACGTGTGATGATCATGTGGTTAAAACAGTTTATACTAGTCAAGGACAACTTCCATTCGTAACAAAATGCAGTTGAAACCAATCTCAGGCAGTAAATCCCTGGAAAAGGACGAATTTAATGAAAAATGAAGCTTATCCCAATTAATTTGCACTTTACTATATATATATATATATATATATATATATATATATATATATATATATATATATATATATATATATATATATATATATATATATATATATATATATATATATATATTCATTCTTGGGCCCGTATTCATGGGATACATACTATCCCACCTCGTAAAGATAAAGTTAATTTTAAAACCAAAACAAAACAGAAACCACCACCCTTATTTTTTATCGGTATAGTTCCACCGGTAACTGATCATTCGGACATTCTTATGTTTTCGATATTAACCCCACTTGCATACAAAAATAAAGTACACTTCGCTTACCTTCTAACTCCAATCAAATCCATTTTGTCGATCAGTTCAAGCTCCGGAGGAACACAGCAAAGAGCGGGTGCAATAGCTCAGAAGTTAGAGAAAAATCGAAAAATCCCCGTAAATCCAAAAGGTTTACTGAACGGCTTTAGAAACAACCAATTACGAACGATTATTCATGAAAATGTTTTTTAAAAAAAACTGAGAAAGGAGAATTAGAAGAGGTTGACAGAATACTAAGCAAACGCAGTTGGCGGTAATCTCGCTCTTTTGGCAAAATGCATCTAATTTCGGAAATCCGTTTATTGGGGTAGAGCCCATAAAGTTACGAAATTTTTTTTCATTGTGCCCTTATAAGTCAGGCAATTAATTATCCCTCGTTACTTTTATGAGAGAAAAATTTGCACTGTGTTACGTGAGAGTATAAAAGGTGAAAAAGAACGGAATGAAAATGGGTAAAAGAAATCCTAAATTAGATTTAATACTTATAGATAGTACTTTTGACGAAGAGAGAGAGAGAAAAAAGTTATATATATATATATGTGTGTGTGTGTGTCTAAACAGACTAACAACACTGTTTTAGAGTATACTGCAGTGTCAATGGCAGTCACTGCTATAAAGTACAATAAAGTACTTTAACTGCACAAAATACGTAAAATTAAAGGGAATATATTCAAGCAGTGTTCTCCATATTGTTGTTCGCTTTTCTCTAGAGATATGTGTACATTTTCTTAGGGTAAACGAGCTGTTTTAAAGGCTGGCTCAACA
This sequence comes from Dolomedes plantarius, assembly GCA_907164885.2. NCBI lineage: Eukaryota > Metazoa > Arthropoda > Arachnida > Araneae > Dolomedidae > Dolomedes > Dolomedes plantarius. The sequence continues at coordinate 112,141,987 of OU015499.1, forward strand.
ACATCCTAATGGATGCTGATGCTGAATTCAACGTAGTGGAATAAACAGTGTACGGAAAAGTTATGTTTAACCTCTATGTTGAAGCCAGACATACGCAGAAGCATGCAGATATTAAAAGAATGTTTATTTCCCCATTATTTTAGTTTTTCGGAGATGAGCAGATTTTATACCTCGCACAGAAAGCTCAAAATACGTAAAATTAAAGGGAATATATTAAGGCAGTGTTCTCCATATTGTTGTTAGCTTTTCTCTAGAGATATGTGTACAATTTTCTTAGGGTTAACGAGCTGTTCTAAAGGTTTTTTAAAAGAAAAACTAGTGAAGAGTTCAAGAGGAAGTTTTCAGTTTTCGCTACCTAAAAAACTTTCCAAACTGTTATTCTCCCTTCGAAGGATATTTTATTAATTTTTTTTTTCATTTTCTCAAGACGTCTTGACTCATTTTTAAAGTTTCCTGTACAGACGCGGGACTTGCATCTGTGAATATGTTGCATCTGTGAATATGACAGGATTGTCAACCAGCAAAATTTAGATTTAAAAAAATGTACTGTACAAAACTAAGTTTTTACAGAAACTTTGCATTTGGGATTTTTTTTCATTTATAAGGGAGAATGGATATTTTCTACCAATTTTTTCCTTCAAAATTATGTATTTTTAAAATTTTCTCTTTTTAACTGATCAAAATGATTCATATGTATATATATATCGTTACCTTGGAGCAAAAAGGGCCAAAGTGCATTTTAATCAAATGTCAGTTCATCAATATCAGTTAAAGGATTTTTACAAATCTTAGGACATTGACCCTTTAAGAGGACATTGGCCCATTTGACAATTAATATATATCCACCCCTGATGTCACTCGTGCAGTTCACTTAAATTTCAAAGTTTTGGACATTGGCCCTTTTTGTTCCAAAGTACAGATGTATATATACAGTGATTTCCGCTTATAAGAATCACGTTTGTTATTACTGTTTTTGATTCTTATAAGCGGTTGATTCTTATAACCGAAACTTCCCTTTGGACAGGCACACATACACAAATATATACTTGTACATATATATAAACACACAGGCACATATATACATAATTTACCATTAAATACTCTTTAATTTACGTTATTTATCATTTATTAAAATTATTTTTTATAATTTTAAAAATACTCAATTTCTAAACAAATACTATAACTCAATTTCTAGACCTATAAGTAACAACACATGATTATAAAATCAACAAGAGGCAGCTTCTCTTTGACTACACTTTGGAAGAGCATCATATCTAATTTACAAGTTCTGCTTTTCAGAAAAACTAAGAGTTTTCCTTGTTTTATCATATTTGAATTCGACTATCAAAAAGTTCTAACACTAACTGGCAATTTTGTTAGAAAACTAAAGTGAATACTAGCGACGTATGCTTATTACAGTCTCAGACGAAGATTCACTTTATAGCTTACGTTTCACGGTTTGATTCTGAATCAAACCGTAAAACGTTTGATTCAGCATCTGGTTCATCTGATTCAACAAAATGGATCCGTTTACGTTTTACGGTTTGAAGTGCTGAATCCACTGTCCCGTTTGCGTAAGTGATGGTGGACACTTCGCGGAAGATTTGTGTGTTTCAGGGTCCAGAAATCCACAACCAGGAAGTAAGTGGTGGGAAAAAAAGGAGTGCCTGTCTGGAGAAAAGCGAAATCGGACCCGGGCGGGTTAGATGCCCCTGGGTAAAGATAATAAGACAGTGTTTAGCAAAAACGTATAAGGAGAAACTCTTATGTTATGTCTAAAGGAATGTATTTTACGACTGTTTTCCACCCCAAAGTTTTATCAATCTTTCTTTTCAAAAACTTAAGAAAGAATTTCGTACCTTTTGAGAGTTCAAGTGGCATTTTTTGGAAAAATGAAAGGAAGGCGAAGATTGCAAACTGATTCTTATAACCGGTGGATTGATTCTTTAAAGCGGAAATTTTAACATGGAAATAATACATTTGTTTTTGTTTTTGCGATATTGATTCTTATAAACGGTTGATTCTTATAACCACTGATCACTATAAGCGGTGGTTACTGTATATATATTGTAACGTCACGTAGAAATGGAGTTGTTCCCACGTCCCACGAAGAGCCCTCACACAGCTGCATGTTTATCGAAATTCCTTTTCGTGTTCCCACCGATTTCGGAACACGGGTGGAAATTCCGAGCTTGGAAAGTTAATCCACAGGCATATCGGTTACTGCAAGAATACTGGTGAAAACCATCGTTATCTTACAGCACCATTTGTAAAACTGTCTTGTTAGAACAATATCTGAGTGAGTTTGACACTATAGCGGCAAAAAAGATGGCCGAAATGTTTGTCGATAAACAAGACTGTTATCCTTGTTAATCCCAGGGCCACCCGCTCTGGAAGGGAGCACACTTCTAAGAATTCCAAGATGCCGACAAAGAAAAGACCGAATATATAGTCAGAGACTTTGCGTTTTTCGAGAGAGCCCTATATAACTTTCAGGCGAGACGGTCGTATGTTTTAAGCTCTTGTAGGAGGCTAAACTAGTCTCGGAGCGTAATTGTTAAATTACTTCTGCACTTAAGTCTTTTTATACTGCAACGGTTAAATTCATTTTGTTCTGCTGTACTAATTTAATTTTAATTTGTTTCGTTTCATTAAATTTTTGTTTAGTTTTAGTAAACATCTGGCCTTATCAATTACCACTCGGAACTTATTTTTATCTTGCCACGAATCATTCGAACGCCTTCAGTTATGCCTCAGAGTACGCTACTATATATATATATATATATATATATATATATATATATATATATATATATATATATGTATATATATATACATATATTGTGACCATAATTTGCTTCAAATTTTGATGATTAAATCAAATCAATCTTTTTTATGCTAGTAATGATGATTTTGTAGAAGAGGGGATGATTAAGGCTGCTGTGTACTAACCCTACTGGATCCACTCACCTCAATGTTAACCCATGGAGAAAATGTGTCTACTGTTAACAGCTACATAAATGCTGATAATCCAATAAAAAAAAGGGGTATTTTCAGATAGCCTGAACTTTTTTTGCACCTTGCAACAGGATTAATTTTATAAATATCGTCCACCAAAGGAATTTAGGATCGTTTAAGACATAGTAGACCAGATTTTCTCCCGAATAATTTAAATTTTAAAATATTATTTGCATTTGAAAAAAATGCCCCAAAGTCTAAAATTTCTTTCTCTATTACGGAGTACAATAAAAAAATAAAAAAATTAAAAACTTTCAATCCAAGTCAGCAATCCATGGACACATTTTCTCCATAGGGTTAGAATCCAAATAGGGTTAAAACACAGCAGCCTTAAACAAGAGAAATAAAGTTTTTTAAATATCTGTGTGACGTACTACACAAATTCGTAACAGCTGTGTTTCTATTCAATTCATTAAAAGCGACAATAATAATTTGTCAGGTAATCATACATTTTTTCATGTTTTTAAATCTTTGTTAAAGAGAAACTTTTTTGTAGGGGTGCATTGGACGTTTTCATGACATAGGAATATTCTAACGGTTTTAGTCACGATCGAAGCATACAATTTAAGAACCACTGAATGTATAAATAGGATTTTGAGGGCAACACATACACACACATATGTGTTTCATGCAAGCCCAGGTGCTGATTTCCATTAGGCCCGGTAGGCCTGGGCCTAGGGCCCCCGGATGTTGGGGTGCCCCCAAAATTTTAATTTTGAAAGGAAAAAAAGAAAAAATTCCCAATTCATTTTTTTTTTTTAATTTTACCTTTTTAATAGCAATTTTTTTTCATATATCCTTTCAAATTTGATTGATTGGTTCATCATATGTATAGTTATATGTATAGTTCATCATATGTATGTTATAGTGTATATAAGGGATTAATAAGTTTTTCTGGTTGCATTGTATTGGTGTTTTAATGATGAAGTTAATATGTTATATTGCTTTTTGTTATTTGATAATGTTCTAGGCTTCTACGCTTCAAATAGTCAATTCTTGGTAAAATGGTACTTTCACAATCATTCATTTTTTTTTGGGGTGTGTGTGTGTGTGTCAATTTTGGAAATTTTATGCTCACATTAGTGTTAGGGAGCCCTCATCTCGAGTTGTGCCTATTGTCAAGAATTTTCTAAATCGGGCCCTGTGCAAGCCCACTAAATCCCTTAAGGGGGAGTCATCACCTTTACGCAAGTAGAAGAGACAGAATTGTTGCTGTTTGTTCGAATTTCTATAAATTTTTTCGCTATTATCCATTATACATGAAATTTTCATTGTTACTGCTCTAAACTTTATAGATTATGTTCCCTGAATTAATTTTATTACAAGTAAATAGGAATTTTATTTATGAAGTAAGAAGTTCAGGAATTTTCTGAAAATTTCAAATTTATGCTGATAGACTGCGCGTAGACTTACAACAACACTCATAAAGTTTCAATAATTTATATTTTAGTGATGTAAAAACATTACGTATAATTCTACAGCTACTTAGATATTTAAACACCAAAGGATATTTACTCTAGGACAATCAGAATTAAAAAAACTGAAAAAGCACATGAAAATGCCAAGTCCAATGCTATGAATTCTTAGTAAAATATATTTTATAAAATATAAGGTGCACATTTTTGGTAGCATCATGATGCACTTACCCTGAAAATTTAAAAGCAACATCTGCAGCAGTTTCTTTTATACAGTATGCGCAAGCATGAATATCATCATTACGAGAAAAAGGCTTTAGAAGCTCCCACACTGGTAGTGTTTACATCGAACTACTTCTGTCATCTCATAGTTCTGAATGTTCTGATTAGAATATTTTAACTCGGTTTGTTTTAAATGATTCAGGAATGTTCAAATATTCTAAAAAGGTAAAAAAATAAAATTCGATATTTTCGAAGATTTAAAGGTGATGAATCCCTTAACAGAAATTCAAAATTTATTTCCTTTAAAAAAAATTTTGGCCTAGATTTTTTTTTCTTATACACTCTTAACTTCTATTTTATTTCTAATTTATTAATTGTTTTTTAGCATATTTTTTATTAATATCAGAATCAAAATAATTTAATTTGTATAAAATTTTGGGAACATTTCTTTCTCCCTTCTTAATGCATATAATCATGCAGTTATACCTTATATAGTACATTAAATATTGTTCATTCATGAATCAAAAGGCTTTAATTTTTAGATTTTTTTCGTAAATTATCCTCATATATATTATACGGTATGTTAACAGAGAGGACAATGTCCAAGCATGTTTGAAAAATGGCGTATTGTATTCATCACATTAATTTGTAAATTAATATCCTTATATTTTATACCATCAGTTTGCCATAGCATGTTATCTTAAATATGCAAGCATCTGCGATAAAGCTTTTAGTTCGAATTCGCGACACTAGATGGAGAAACAATCTCGATTTGAATACGCAAATGAATACCCGCCGTTCACGAAAGTGTTCATTCTGTGTTCACTGTTATGATTGTATTTTCTTGCTAATTCGAAAACTTTTCTAAACACACATAAATGTATGCAATCAAAGAATAAATCTGACAAGGCTTAAATTTATAAAAATATTATGAAAATAATTATAGGATGTGTATGCGCATGATTAAAAAAAAAACCTTATTTTGCGTGTGTGTTTTAGTGTAGTGACACATTTTATATCAATAATTCTATTATTAAACAGGCTTTTACATCTGTGGCGCAACCAGATTACTTTGCTAGGTAGTTTTTTCTCTCCTTCAATTTGGAAGTTTAAAAACTGATTAAATCTTCAAGTTAGGATACAGTCGAACTCCGTTATAACGAACTTCAACGGACCAAAGGTTTTGTTCGCTATATCCGAAACATTAAGAAAAATGTTAGAGTTCACATAATGAATTACTCATTAGTTGCTTTGTGTATTCAATGATAATGTATTAAAAAATTATAAAATCTATTAAAAATGATTGTTAATGAATTAAATTGACTAAAATCGATTACATTAAACTGACACAATACTAATTAAATTAACTAAAAATGAATGCAAATGGAAAGAAATTTATTTTAACTTTAATTGTTGCTCACTGTTTTGATACAGAAATAATCGGTAATCTTCTGTTGACGTGATGCCGATTTCATGAATTTCATTTCATGAATTTCTTTCTCCGATACATCAAATGACTCCAACACTCTTTCTTCCACTTGTTTGTGTAGACAAAAACTTATTAATGACACGCATCGCTGCTGCAGCATCTGGGATGGTGGGGATTTCGTCATTTATATACTCCTCTTCATCAGCATCAAATGCAGAATCTTCGATTTCAGAATGATTCCTTTTTATTTCTTCCCCAATATCTTCATCAGTCGGATTTTCACATGTAATGACTTCATCATCGCATGTTTCGAACAATTGCATGTCACAATCTGAGAATGATGAAATTTTGTGCTTTTCTATCCACATCGCGATAGGTAAATCTTCATCATCTTCTTCTTCAACATTCGTTGTATCTTCAACATTCTTAAAAAGTTAAAAAATAAAAAAAACAATTCAGTAATCGACTGAAAAAAAAAGGTTCGTTATAGCCGATTCTTAAGATTTCGGAAGTTCGCTATGAAAGGATAAATTAGCATTAAATACGATAGGAAAACGGCGGAACCAAAATTTTCGTTCGCTATATCCGTGAGTTCGTTATATACCGGGTTCGCTATAACGGGGTTCGACGGTAGGTGAATATAAGCGAGGGAGATAGTTAGAAACTCAATCCAATATTTTCGGTGGATCACTCGACCGAGCCTTCTAAAATATTTTACTTTTAGCAATCGCATTCTGCAGTAGAGAAGACCAGAATTGACGAAGGGGGAAGAGATGGTAAGTTTTTCAGGGTGCTTGCGCTTTATATTTCCCGGTTGGACTTCATACACTGGCCTGAAGCCCAATTATTTATTTGGTCCTAGCATCGGTTCTCTGTGCCAGTGGCGCGCAAACTTTTTTCGAAAGTGACAGACTATTTTTTAAGAAAAAAATAATCAGTCGGACCCCCTCCCCTCCCCTCCCTAATAATTATTCTTATGATGTATTTTTAAAATCAGGTATATATTTACTTTGCATAATACCAATAAAAAATGTCTGTTTACCCTCTGCTCTTGTATTTGGCAAATCATATGTGACTAAAACTTCACATTTAAATGTTAATATGTATTTGTATTTCGGTAAAAATTAACAAAAATTTAAATAAAAAATAATTACAAGATAAAAAGAACTTTTTATATACCACGCTTTTAAATTTTCTGTTGAATCATATAAACTTGACAATTCTATGTATTAATAAATAATTTAAAAAAAAATTTTTTTGATGAATTATCCCATCAATTTGAAAGAAAATGATCAAATGCGTAATAAAGAGAGCAATTATAAGAAATTTTCAAACAACAAAATTAACTGAAAATGAATTCAATCCTGCTTAAAGATGGCTAAAAGTATTAAAAGAATGCATTGTCATCGTGTTCTGAGCTATTCTAAGGCCGTCAGAACACGGAGCAACTCAAAAGAAACTGATAACCGACTCCAATCACAAACCAGTCCTTGATGAGTCGTAACCTATGTAATTGAATGGAGCCACGCACACGGCGCAACTGGTTAGAAACCCGTCCGACGAGTTTGTAACCAGTTGCGCCGTGTGCTTCAATTGCATAGGTTACGACTCATCACGGACTGGTTTGTGATTGGAGTCAGTTTTCAATTTCTTTTGAGTTGCTCCGTGTGCAGACGGCCTAAGAGTTTCAAATGTCTAGATAGTTGGGAAGTTAGTTAAAAATCGATTGCAAGATTTGTACTGGACAAACACACAAACAAGAAACTGGACAAACACACAAACAAGAAAGCGAGTTAATGAAAACGTGGTAATAATGAGCATGATTTTAAAATGTTAAGCTTCCTGTTGGAACATTGAAAGTTGTAAACTTCATTTATTTATATGAAACTAAACAAATTTATAGAGAAAATTAATAAATTGATTTAATTTTTTAATAGAAAAAAATTAATGCAGGGTGAGCCTGGACCTCAGATAATATTACTTCAATATTTGGTTAAATATTTGAGAATGCTACTCTCATATCATGGTTGTTTGGTATTTATAGCTACTAATTTTGAAAACCCAGTCTCGCATATACGTATAAGTAAAAGCGATTTACTTCAGATTCTCCGTGACCCTTCCAATTATTTTCACGACCCCTCTGGGGGTCGCAACCACTACTCTATGCCAATCATGGCAGAGCCCGATTTAGAAAATTCTAGACTCTAGGCACAACTTGGGATGGGGGGCCCCCTAACACTGATATGGGCGTAAAATTTCCAAAATTGACGCAAAAAAAAAAAAAACATGAATCATTGTGAAAGTACCATTTTACCAAGAATTGGCTATTTGAACCGCAGAAGCCTTGAACATTATCAAATAACAAAAATCCATACAACATATTAACTTCATCATTAAAACACCAATACAATGCAACCAGATAAACTTATTAATCCCGTATATACACTATAACATACATATGATGAAATATACATATGATAACCAATCAATCAAATTTGAAAGGATATATAAAAAAAATGCTATAAAAAAGTAAAATAAAAAAATATTGAATTGGGAATTTTTTTTAAATAAAAATTTATGGTGCCCCTCCCCCCCCCCCCCAACATTCGGGGGCCCCTAGGCCCGGGCCTACTGGGCCTAATGGAAAATCAGGGCCTGAATCATGGCAGTAGTCACATTTTAAATCGTCTCAGGGTACCAGAGAGTTTATTCCCAATTTCTCCTGCAAGATGTTACAGAATTTAAAATGTAAAATGCATATTTTGTTAAATGGATATCGCCTACCATTTTCAAGCCTTCTTCAGAGTAAATGATCTTGTTTAATACTTGTATGTCACTGAATCGTGATATACGGTCGATCATAAACAAAATCTCGTGTTACATTTGTTTGATTTTGTCAAGAAATAACAGAATGGGAATCTTTCGTCACTACATTTTTCTAAATTAGGAAGGGACATTGTTACTATTTTTTGTAACACGAATAAATGCATGGATATGTATAAAAGGGTGGTAACAGCTAAAATTCCAGAATACTTCGTTAATAAATGCTATAGTTTCAGAACTCACCGTTCCCGTGAGTTTCATGATATACGAAAACTACAGAAATTCTCGCAGAACCTAAACGTTTGCAATCTAATCTACACTCTATAACAACAAAAAAAAATCTTAGGTTCTTTTTCATAAAAAAAACACAAAATACGGAAAGAGGTCTAAGCGTGGCAGTTTTTGATGTTTTCGATTTTTTTTTTTTGAAGAGATGCAATCGATTCTATGTGTATATAATTTAAAATGAAGTACCTTTGCTTAGTAAAGATATATTAATTGTATTCAGGCTGCTGTGTACTAACCCTAATGGATTCTCTCATCTCAATGTCAACCTATCAAAGATTCCCGACTTGGATTGAAAGATTTTTTTAAGAAAAATCGTACTCCGTATTAGAGAAAAAAATTTTACATCTTGGGGCATTTTTCGTTTTAAAAAAATGCAAAAAAATTTATAAATTTAAATTGTTTAGGGGAAAAATCTGGTATTGTATGTTTTAAACACTGCCAAATTTCAATGGTGGACGCACTTTATAAAATGAATCGTATTGCAAGGTGCAGAAAAGTTCAGGCTGATAATACCACTTTTATTGGATTATCGGCATTGATGTAGCTGTCAATATTAGACACATTTTCTCCATAGGTTAAAACTGAGGTGAGCGAATCCATTAGGGTGATTCCATTAATACAGATTTTCATCAGTACTGAGCAGCGTTAGGTTTTTTTTTTTCTATGTTACTTTCGCTTTTCCCCGTTATTACTATACGATGCCTACTTTACAGTAACGTGGTCGAACCATTTATCACTATTGAGAAATGAAACTCTGATTTAGGATTCAACGAAAAACAAGTTATTTTGAAAAAGTTCCCATTTCTGGCCTCTTGCCGGAAGACATTGAGTTGCTAATACCATTTTATTCCTTACTAGCTGAAACCCGTACTTCGCTACGGATTTCATTCAAATTTCACTGATTATCAAAAATTAAGGAAAAGTTTCAAAAATAGCGATTACTCAAAAAGTTACGCGTAGAATTTAATGAAACTTATACACATTATAAAACACATAGGTTGGTATAAAATAACATAAAAAGAAATCGCCAGACAATTATGGTGTTATAGAAACTAGCATATGTATACAATGGACAAATTGGATGTGTCAGTTTGGTATAGGCAAAGCACCTTTAATACGGCGTATGATCCTCCCCGAGAAGCAATACAACACATACAGCGATGTGTGTTGCTGTCAATTATGCGGTCTATGAGTTCGGTAGGAAGTGAGAGCCATTGCTCTTGCAAAGCAGTTGAAAGCATGGTCCTAGGAGGAGGATTGAGAGCAGCTATACGTCATCCTAAAGCGTTCCAAACATGCTCGATAGGATTCAGGTCCGGTGATCGAGCTGGCCACTCCATGCGCTAAATTGTTTCCTGCTCAAAATAAGCATCCACGATGCGAGTCCTGTGCGGTCTCACGTTATCGTCCTGTAGCACGAAAGCATCACCTATTGCCCCGGCATAAGGGCACACATAAGCATCAAGGATGTCATCTCTATAAGCATTCACATTTTCACGGAGAAAGACATGGAGGTCTGTGCGTCCACCCAAAGAGATACCACCCCAAACACAGACACTGCCTGATCCGTATGCATCTCTTTCACGGATATGCGATGGATAGAAACGAGTTCCAGGTTCTCTCCAAATCAAAATACGTCTACTATCGCTTTGGAGGCTAAAGCTGGACTCATCCGTAAAGAGAACATCCCTCCATAGATCACGCGGCCAGTGGACATGTTGACGCGCCCACTGCAAACGTTCCCGCCCATGGCGTGACGTGAGCGGGACGCAAATGGCTGGTCGCCTCGCAAAAAGACTACCTTCGTGAAGCCTTCTACGCACGGTTGACGTTTATACCAACCTTCCGGAGCTTGCAGCGAGGGGGCGGGGGTTAACTCCGTCTGATTTCAACTCCGCCGCAACTCCGTCTGAGTTCAGACGGAGTTGCGGTTCTATTCCTTCGTGCGCATAATGACAAATATCGGTCATCGGAACTCGTCGTAGTGTATGGCCGTCCTTGGCTGAACCTCCTGGATGTCGAATCCGTGGTTAGAAATTGTTGCCAAAGTTTATGAACCACAGACAGACTCACATTTAGCCATCTGGCCACTTCTGCCTACCTTTGTCCTTCATCTAGTCTCCCCATAGCTCGCCATCGCAGTTCTTCGGTCAAATGATGCCTGGAGGTAATTGTTACAATTTGGCTATGCCAGATGTCTAATATCAGCCTCGCAGCGACAATTGTCGCCTTGCTCTGAAACATGCACTTTTATGTTCCTCGCAAATGACGTATTCCGACTGCAGCACCACTATTTTGCATAATGTAGTATTGTCCAGCACCTTTTACTTAACAACATATTCAAATTTTAAACAGATTGGCCTAGTTTTGAACGTGTTATCCCTCATTTTGGGATTTTCCCTTAATTTTTGATAACTAGTGTAAATACAACGGTCAATGTATGCAATTAATGCCAAATATATATATATATATATATATATATTTATAAAAAAATCGCAACGGTTATTTTTATAGACAAAATAATGTAGAAGAAAATATTGAAATTAAATCCAATAGAATATAAAGAATATAGTACAGTTTAAGAAACATTTCTTTTACTGTATTTTAATATTTTTTTGGATAATGTCCAATCGTCTGCCCCATTAGAAAGAAAAAAAATATTTTTTTTGTCAATTTATTTCGTTGTTATGCACGTGATGATAAATTAATTTAAAGCATCACAAAAAGAAAAGAAACCACGTGATCAGCATTTAATAAGTAAAATTCTAAAAATTAATCTTTAAAAATTCGTCAAAAATCAGAAAATGGGGGTAAAATTCGAAAAAAATTTCATTTTAAAGGAATTTTTAGGATCTTTCTCGTGATATAAATTTTATAACCCTCAAATTATTATTTCAAAAACTGCTCAAAAATTTAATTTTAAAAAAATCTAAGAAGAATTTTTCAAAAATCTCTCTTAGTGCAACCCTACACTATAAGAAGAATCGGCATGCAAAATTTCAACCCTTTAGGTCCGGCGGTTTAGTCTGTGCGTTGTCCGTCAGTCAGTCAGTAGTTACGGAACTGTTTTATATACTATATAAAACAGTTTACTACATGTTACTATATCTATAGTGTAAATAAAAAAAGTGATTTTTATATATTTGTATTTATTGATAGAAAAAAAAAACTTTTGATTTGTATAAAAGGCTTGAGTCTATCAATCCTGTATACAAAAGTACATTTCTTCGTACAAAAGACTCAAGTCGAAATTATATTTCTGCGATTGGTATAAAAGGCAATAACTTGGTACATTTAAATCATTGTTTTTGACTTAAGCCCTTTATACCGGGCACCATAGATATTATTTATGTTTATGGGAATGGATATAAATTCAAAGGAATTCTTTAAAAAATAAACTTTGTTACGAAATGATTTTATTCTGTTATTAAATTTGGGAGGATTCCCTGTTGACACTTAAACATGTATTCGAATAATATTTTATTTCAAAAACTTGGTGGCTGAGGGCCTCAGACCTCAGGTGTCGCTGTTGTACAAAAGTTATTATTGTAAAATATAACTTAATTTTTTTTGTGGCAATCTAATTAAAAATAATTTAATTGGAGATATTACCTCTTCTCCAATATTAAAAAAACATCTAATTAACTGCTTATTAACTGACTATTCCCTTAGAAGGAAAAAGAAGAGATATTAGTTTCATATGGTATGTATACGGACAAGATACGGAATCTAATTTTCTAATTCATTGTTGCATGGTTTTTAGTTTGAATCCATAGCACAAGATGGCGTTATGGGCTTAATTTTAATACGCAAATTAGAAGATGTAACTTACATTCTTTCATCACTGTTTATCGTTATTAGTTTTCACTGTTAACCTTTGCACACTGCAGTTGAGTATGCTAAGAGAAAAAAAATTCCCCTTCTTAAAATTCAGCTAGAATTAATTCCTCTTAGTCGTTCCTGTATCGAACATATACTATAAATGCAGTTGGCGTGTGTGTGTGGGAGGGGGTGGGGTATTCCTCTCACGAAATGCAAGGTATCGCATCATTTCATATTGTACTAAATAATTCCATCCCGTGGATTAACACCTATCTTTGTTTTACTATCAGACACCATCTTTTTTTGATGTCAGGTGGTGGATACGACTCCCATATGTAATGTAATTAAATATTACCTCGTTTTCAAATAAATATTGTTTATCGATACAAAGACATCTTGACTGTGAAATTGTGAGAGACTATTTGTATACTACAAAAAACTTTGTTGTTTTCGTAAGTAAAGGATAGGTGTTAAAATTCCATAGGAATGATTAGAGGTTTAACCATATTTATTTCAAACAATAAGAGGCAACTGAACGATGATTTTCTTTTATATATCATTGAGGATGGAAGTTACACCAGTTTGTTTTCAACTGAATCACTCTAGAATGCTTCCACTTTCTTCGTAGTTTTATCAAGTATCCTGTCTAACTCTGAAATTAATGCAAAGTCATTTGCACATACATTTATACTAGAGACTAAGGTCTGTCAGAATACTGTGTACGTCCCAAAGCGAAACTCTGATGCAAATAGTACCGTTATAAAAATATATTTTTAAACCTTATAAAGAATAACGTTTTCGTTATCTAATTGACATATGGCCAAGGTCTAGCAGTAAAAAAGTTGAACAAAAATTCAATAATAAACTGAAAGTCTATTTGCTCCCCGATTCACGGTTGCACGCAAAAATGGGGTAAAAATTATTAAAAGATAAAAAGAACTTTTTATATACCATGTTTTTAAATTTTCTGTTGAATCATATAAACTTGACAATTCTATGTATTAATAAATACTTAAAAAATTTTTTTGATGAATTATTCCATCAACTTGAAAAAAAATGATCAAATGCGTAATAAAGATGTATCAAATGAATAATCAATCGTTTAGCTCGAGAACTGGCAGTTAACTTGCGTTTAACTTTTCGTTCCCGTCGCGGCCGATAGATGGCTGCACCATTCTGCAAAACAAAATTAACTGAAAATGAATTCAAAACTGCTTAAAGATGGCTAAAAGTATTAAAAGAATGCATTGTCATCGTGTTCTGAGCTATTCTAAAAGTTTCAAATGTCTAGCTAGTCGGGAAGTTAGTTAAAAATAGATTGCAAGATTTGTACTGGACCAACACACATACAAAAAAACAAACAAGAAAGCGAGTTAATAATAATAAAAACATAGTAAAATATATAGCAAATTTTGCAAAATGTATAAATGTTTCATGTATATGCCCTGATCATGACGTCTCTTTTGGGGAGTACGCATATTTGTGAGTAACTTTTTTCCCCGTAAAAAAAGTAAAAATAGAACAAAAATTTCAGACGAGCATCTTGAAAATAGTCGTCGAGCATCTTGATAATTAAGTGCCGGTATCTAAAAAGCAGGCTCAGTGTTCACATTAAAAACGGCATGTCCTTTGTTTTTATTTAAAAAGAAAACGTTTTATTATTTTATTCATTATATTTTATCGCTATACTTATTACTTTTTATTATAATTAGGGATACGCAATTTTCGTATTTACGAAATAGATGCGAATAAATGCGAAATTCTCCAATATCAGCGAATAAATCCGAAAATCATTTGTTACTACTTTTCGGCGAAAACTGGGTGATAAACGGCTTTTTAAACGAAATTAGGTAATAATAGTAATAATATTTTAACATAATTGTTTATCTAGGACCATCCACGGTCTTTAACTGAGAGATCTCACTCTCGAAATTTGCTTATTACTTATTGCTAAAGAGGTAAGGAAGAGAATGGGGAGACTACAATGTTAGCTTTTATCTAAGAATTTTTATACTTACCCAACCAAGTAAATAAAATTGTAATTTTTTTTTTATAAATGCGAAATTTTTAATTTATGTATATTGTGAATAAATGCGAAATTTTATATATTGTAATTTTTTTTGCGAAATTTCGATATTTTTTATGCGAAATTTACGTACCCCTAGTTATACTTTATTACGTGCTCGAGGTAACCTAGTGGTAGCGCGTCGGCTTTCGGCACTGACGGTTCTCGGATCGAATCCCAGCAAGCGGTATTAAATACCTCCGTGTCTAGCCCGGATAAGGGCACGTTTAATCCGTAGACCGGAAAGTCCCGCTATGAGGTCAGAGAGTGTGAGAGAGGGTACGATACCGTAGATGCCGCCCCTGGGGGATGGGGTTGCTCGATCAAAATTGCGGTGGCACCTGGCTAAATTGGACTACCGACCCTTGTAGTGCCACTAAAACTGACTCCAATCACGGACGGGTTTATAACCAGTTGCGCCGTGTGCGTGGCTCCATTCAGTTACATACGTTACGACTCATCTCTGACTGGTTTGTGATTGGAGTCAGTTATCAGTTTCTTTTGAGTTGCTCCGTGTGCAGACGGCCTAACAGGGAAATAATCTTCTTGGAGCATGCTTCCGGTATCGAGTGATTCCGATGGTCCGGTGTCCATGGTATACCGCCGCCGTAAGAGCTCATTAAAGTATATTTTGTAGTAGTTCGTCCAACTCCACAGCCAAGGCTCTGAATCTGAATAATCTAAGTCCATAGGACCATAGAAAAATTGGTCTAACTGCACTTCATGGGACACGCCTTCTAGTGCAGGCTTGCAGATAATAAGTAGCGGGGAACCATCGCAGGACAGAAAGTAAAGAAAGGAAGAAAGTGATTGGAGATTCGCAACCCTTTTATACCCGAGTACCTCCAGACAGCTTTTTTAAGGTCGACCGCTTTTTAGGGTAATTGTCTAAAAGCCGTTTTCCCCTTAAATTTCGAAGGACAATAGTAACAGCAGCCACATCGAGACTGGTTCAGAAGCTAAATATCTACTGGTTCAAACTTTTATTGCGAGGGTGCGCTTCAGTGATTAGGCCATGAGTTTAAAACTTACTTAGAAGATTTTGAACATTACTAAAGCATTCTTTACTTAATCAACCATATTTCTTCCAAATGCATTATGGACAAGGATCTTTTGCAGTAGTAAACTCTTTCGCCGACATAGCTCCTAAGGGCGAATGGTAAAGGAACCTGGACTTTGGTAATCGTCTAAAATCACCACGCTAGAAGAGATTTTGAAGATAGCTAGAAAAGGGAAATATATTTCCTGCGCCACTATTATATTTACTACTGTTTACTACTCCAAAAGATCCTTCTCTGTAATGCATTTGGTAGAAATAGGCATTATAGACATTAACTCTTTTCGCCGACATAGCTTCTAAGGGCAAATGGTAAAGGAACCTGGACTTTGGTAATCGTCTAAAATCACCACGCTAGAAGAGATTTTGAAGATAGCTGGAAAAAGGAAATATACTGGGCCAGTATTATATTTCAAAAACACAAATAAAGTCACTCTCTGGGGAGGGGCCGTTTCTCAAAAAGTGATTTTCATATTTGGGAGGGAGGAGGAAACATTTTAACGCAGCAATTCTCAACCTCTTTATACTTGAATACCACCTGAGAACTTTGTAGGGTCGTGGCGTGCCCCTGGTTATGCTATAACTTTTTGAGGGGAAAGAAATAAATTCTCTACACATATGAACAACTTTACAAAATGTATTTAAGTATAAATAAAATAAAATACAGAAAGTAAATCCATAAAACTAGAAAACGCCGTTTATGTGTAATTGTTATTAACAAATGAGGCATACAATTGCCCAGCACAAAAATGTCTTTATCAGAAGGCCTAATGAGAAACTTGCTGTCGCGTATGCTTGTTTCTTGTTAGGGATTCTACGTCCGGTTCAATAGTGCTTATCTTTAATCTCAAGTCGTTTTCCACGCTCAGTCTATTCCTTTACTTGTTTTTCACATACACTAGCCCTGAAAACCCCTCTGCATACCACCTTAAATGCTCTTGCGTACCGCCAGTTGGGAAACACTGATCTAAGTGAAATATTTAAGAGATACTGAATTTATAGTATGTGTAGATCTTTTACGCCCAAAAGAATAAAAAAAATTGGTCGTGAATTCATCCTTAATGCCAGGCAAGGTGGTTTAAACGTTTGTTATTTATTTATTTATTTTTTTTTTTGAGGCTCTTTAGGACATAAAGATGAAAGATGGTTGGGAAAATTTGTCGGGGTTTTTCCTTTCTAGGCCAGTAGGCAGGGGGGAAAAATAACCCGGATTCGGAAAGAATTCAAACAAAGGTGGAAACTTTCTTAATCACTTTATTTTAGGTCAAATAGGAATATCCCAAGTTTTCCCCCTCCGCCGAGGCGAGCGCTGGTGCTTAGGTAAAAAAATTGAGTGAAAAAGAGGTATTTTTTCAGTTTTTTCAAAATAAATTAAAACTGGTTCATCCAATCAAAGAAACCATAGCATAAAATTTTTAGAGTATTAAATTCTGCGTAAAATGAGTACCAATACATAAAAATTACTTCGGTTATAAGGTTACTAGCTTCTCCCAAAGTTGCCATCATTTTTTCAGCGTTTGCTAGTAAGTGTGATTTTCGGTATAATTGTGTTTTTCGGGGAAAGTACCTGTTTGAAGAAAAAATAGCTCTAACTAAATGTTGTGGAGCATTTAATTCTGCGTTCAATGAGTATTTTTCAGAACGCCTAATGGTAAAAAAGCCATTTTCTACAAAATTCTTGTACTCTGAAGGAGTCAGCTTATTCTGTAAGACAAGCATGTCCTGCAAGTACAGTGTTGCAGACTTTGCGTACAAAAAATGGCCACTAGCATGGAAGTAAGGCAGAATTATTTTCACACAAAGTAGCTTTCAGTCTCCACTTCTCTCTGCTTGGATGAATTGCTTTATCAACGTTACCACTCGAAAATATTGCCTCCATAATTTTGCGGTAGGTCCATTATTTTCCAGCTCTTCGAATTTTTGAGTAACCTTCTGCAGAAAACTTTGTACAGCCGTATCTGATTCAAAAAAAGAACAGTCTACTTCAATGATGGCATCTCTATCTTCATCTGAAATCTCAATTTTCGAAAGAACGATCTTTGCAATTGCTAAGTGGCACATCATGTGAGCTCTGACAGCTCTCGAACATGCATGACCCGTCATCAGTTTCTGAATTGATGCCCGAGCATAGGCAATACTCAAGAAGTCCTGCAATCCACTGCCATCCATGATGTATCCTACTGCTCCCATGAAGGACATTAGTAGATGAAATCTCCCCAAACGGACGGATCCAAGCTCATATTCTATGGAACTTGTGGACATGATCTCCCGAGCTTTTCAGTAAAGGGGCTGACCGATGGTCACAAAACAATCGCTATGCTCCAATGTCTTACGTTCATTAGCTGCACTAACAAGAGCACTGAATACGGTGTCATACTTTGAGGGAGGAGAACTGTTGAAAGGAAGAAACATAATTTGTGATTTACAGTACTGTTTTGTACATGTAATGTCTTTCATAAAGCCATTCCAACCTGGGGTCTCATCGCATTGCCATTTTTTATAAATCCACATCTCA
The DNA here is from genome assembly GCA_907164885.2 of Dolomedes plantarius. Classification (NCBI taxonomy): domain Eukaryota; kingdom Metazoa; phylum Arthropoda; class Arachnida; order Araneae; family Dolomedidae; genus Dolomedes; species Dolomedes plantarius. The sequence goes on from OU015499.1 coordinate 112,160,641, forward strand.
ATAATGATGCTACTCAATGTTGTTCTGCTCTGAAAATGTAACAATGGGATAGCACCAGATTTCCCTACAATCCCAGCAGTTGGCATCACTCCCACTTTTGCGATTGGGCCTTGTGAAGAAAGAGAAGAAGAGGCGATTATGCACTGAATTTCCCCCATTGCGTGAAATGTGTTTGATCCATCTAAAGTATCTACATTGATATCTGCGTTATCAAAAACAAATTGTGAGAAGGACCCATGCAATGCACTGCTTCTTGGATGCTGTAGACAAGACATTTCAAACATTCTGACTTCATCGTAAAAACAGCAAAAGCCCCAGTGCATGAGCTATAATCTTAAATCTTTAGAACCATATTTCCTTGATAAAAGTGCGTCAATACCTACTTGTATTGAAGAAATAAAAGAACTTGGCCTTGTTGCAAATACTATTATTGAGTGTGAAATTGCAGTTAACTTGGTTTTCCATTTTCTATTTGTCTTTCCATGTTTGCTTTTCATGATAATTGAATTTAGGATATACTGCAATGATTATGGAATATTCTGCTAAGCATTCTCAATTTGCATTTGTGCTCAGCATTTTGTTGATCAGGGTACTTATCAATGTCGTACACCTTGGATGTTATGTATTCTCTTATTATATCTGCAGCAGCTTTAACAATGCTCTTGTTCATTTTTTCGAGATCCATACCAACTTCCGCTCAAAATTTTGTAACTAGTGTTGAGAAAACATATAATGGGTTGTCTATTGTATCCTGCTGTAATAATGATGTCATCGCAATATTTTTCCATCAGTCTTCTCTTGAGAGTTTTTTCAGCCGGATTCGGTCCTATGAAATCTTTTAATAAAATGCACGCATGGAAAACTGCCATTCATCTTGATTTTCATCCAACTGCTTACAAATAAGTTGAAATGCAGTTATCAAATTTTCCTACTCAGGTCTTCCTGAAGTGTCATATTCTGCAGCATTCGCCAGGAACCTTCTCAAACAAGAAATGCGATACCTACCGTCACATTTCTTGTTTGAGAAGTCTTGCGTCCACCGATCGAGTCTTTGCGTTCGCCAAGTCGCTGACATGGCGGACGCAAAGACTCGATCTTAACCCCATATGTTTCCTCTTCCCGCAGCTTTTTCAAGGATATTTTTCTTGAATTCTGTGATTGTAACAATACTTACTCGGTCACGTTTTGTTTTTGGTTTTCTTATTACTTTTTTCTGAAAATCTTCTGATGCATTTCAACACACAAAAAACGGTCCTCTTGGAAATTAAATGTTGGTACGTTAGATCGTCGAGCACCAGCACCACTAATACTTGCTTTTGTGGGGCAGCTATGGATGTTTCTCTTGTGTAAAATTTTGGCACTTAACAGGAATTTTGACAGTCGTACAGTTTTTTAAAACATTATGCTTACCATAACCTCTCTTTTTGCTGTATTATATCAATGTTTTAACCCCTCATTCTTTCACAACTATTGTCTCACCTTGTTCAAATGTTTCTGCACAACCTGGACAAAAGTCCGACATTGTTGGTATTTATTAGAACACTTTGTGTGACACGTCAAGTAGCGAAATGAAATAATAACGCAAGCAATATGAAAAATACGGAACAACAGCGGACACAAACCGTACTAAATCGCAACTTGGCAAACCACAAGCGCTCGCCTCGGCGGAGGGGGAAAACTCAGGATATTCATATTTGAAATAAAATAAAGTGATTAAAAAATGTTTGAATTATTTCCGATTCCGAGATCCCCCCCCTCCACCTGCCTATTTCCCCGAAAAACACAAGTATAGCAAAAATCGCATTTACTAGCAAAAGTTGAAAAAAATAACGGCAACTTCGGAAGAAGCTAGTAACCTTATAACCGAAGTAATTTTTATGTATTGGTACTCATTTTATGCAGAATTTAATGCTCTAAAAATTTTATATTACGGTTTCTTTGATTGTATGAACCAGTTTCAATTTATTTTGAAAAACAAAAAAATACCTCTTTTTCACTCAATTTTTTTACCTAACCACCAGCGCTCGCTTCGTCGGAGGGGGAAAACTCAGGATATTCATTTTTGACCTTAAATAAAGTGATTAAAAAAGTTTCCACTTTTGTTTGAATTATTTCCGAATTCAACTCCCTGCCTACTGGACTATTCAGCCTATAACTAGAATTTTTATCTCAGGAAGCTGATATTACGTAGCAGCTAGAGACAATGTACGAAAAGATATCTTACCTGTATACGTAGGGCGGAGCGTAAAAAAAAGTTTTCTATTTTGTTTTTGCCCTAGGGCGGAAAAGTTGGGTACTGGTGGGTAGGTCACGTATGCAAAGTTTTGGTAAAAGAAAAGATATCTTCCTTCTCCATTTCGGCCGTGATTTTTAGCAGATTTTTACCATACAGTTAAAAATGTGTATTTCCATTGTTTTGTATGCAGCTTTTCGCTTTATCTGAAATAAAATTCAGAAAAAAAAAACCCAGAACTCACCACGGGGAGGTGGGTGCATTGCGAGTTCCACCCGAGACCACCCATCCACCCAACCATATCGACACTAACTCCTTTGCCCTTGCAGTTATTCCGGTACTCGCATTTGGTTTCAAATGGTGGCATAGCTTTTCTGGACTCTGTTCGGGTTCTAACTAAACCGTCACGCTTATTTTCTCCACACACAGCCGCAGAAACCTCTGTTACTAGTTTCACGAAACGTTCAACACTTTGGGTGTGGCAAGGAAATTTTATGCTTCCCAGGTGTTGAGCTACAGACTCTCCACTGGAAATCAAATTTCCCAAATCATCTTCTGTCAATTGGAGGTTTCGTCAAATTGCATTACTGCCAATTAATAAGGTCTATATATGAAACTGCCTCGAAGTTGAGTGACGGAATGATGTAGTGTCTGATTCCTTCCCTTTTTTCCTTTCTTGCTCGTAAAATCCTACGTAGTCCAAGTTCTCGAATGGACTGTCTGCCGTGTGTGATCATTGACAAGATTATTGCTTCCGGGTGGCCGAAATAGCCATTTCTCTGGATAATGGGATCGACCACAGTCTATAAATCGTTTTTAAGATAGCGTGAGACGTTTATTGTCTGCCACAAATTTCGTGGACCATACGTGCAATATGGATTTAATTTGACTGTAAACCACATAGGTGGGTACACTTTCATGATGAACTCTGCCAGAGTTTGATGTTGGTTTGAAGGCTTTGACGAGCTAATGTATAAACACTTTATTCGATTTGCACTTGTTAGCCAACGTGCATGAGACCTTTTCCCAGGGTGCTTTTGTGACAAAATTGATGAGCAGTTTCTATTTGTGACAGCTTGACAATTATCCCAAAGTTATCGCTTGTGTGTTCTAAGATCCTTCATGTCGATTTTCGGAAATTCGCTCGAAATGTCTACAAATCTCACAAGTGGGAGGTTTTTACAATTTGCCAATGCTTTCCCAGTAGGACCAGAAAATGCATTAGGGCTACTCGTTCCACCATCCAAATGCTACACTAAATGTTGGAGTGGAAACTCATTTGCGTGTAACTGGCAGATAAACCAGTGCAAGGGTTTCCCAAGGGCTTTCCCAGAAAGGCGAATCACGCCGATTTTATAGTCAGTATTAATGGCTGCTCCATCTCATCCTATTGCTACTACTTGATGAATGTCCATATTCATATTTTCCATGAATTGCAGCACCATTTGAGAAATACTCAAAGCTGATGATGAGGTTAGTGCTATGTGTCCAAGGTACTTGCTTCCAGGTTCCTTAATCATTGTAACGTTTTCTTCCAGGACTGTTTTCTGGTACATCTTTCTGGAGAGTTCCCCCTACGCTCTTTTGCATTAGAGTTTTGTCCTTCCTACCGTCAAAATAAAGTCCCTTCAGTGGTTCCAGCTGTCCTTCATTTCCTTGCTGATATTCTTTTCCTCTCTCTTCTTATTTTATGTCTATCAATTACATTTAAAGTGTCTGTTTTGGTAATCATCCCCAAATCTTCCAAAACAGCGCTTGCAATGATGGCTTCAGCCCGATCAGAAACTCCGGTTCTGTCACAAGCTATAGCTACTGCTGGGTATCGGCTTGATCGTAATGTCTTTTTCCCTTCAGATTGAGTCATCCTGGATGTGGATGGGGAAGGCATCAAGTAATCTGTGTCACTAGTGATCTGTGTCCTCAGTTATGTGGATCCACGTTAGAATCTGGATCAGGAAATGTGAGCCTAGATGGAGTAACAGATGGCGAAACGTTTATTTTAAGACTTCTGCTTCTGTCTCTTTCTGCTTCCTATCGGCTCGTTTCCTCAGCTTTCAGTTTCTTTTAAGTCAACTGCACCTATGGACATTTGCCTAAGTGCCCGTTGGTCTATAAGAAAAGTTCCATTTTAGGGATCCTTTTATGCTTTGGGCAAGAACATTTGTTAAAAGAAACACACTTACATAAAAAAATGTCGAACAATTTCCGTCAGTCTTTCACGAAGGTTTTAAGCTTCGTTCCTAAAGTTGTTGTTGACAATGTTTGCAAGCCAAAATATTTCTTTACCTTTCTGCTCGCAGTGTGTCAGCTGCTGCCTTTCTTATTAAGTTTCAAATTACCTCTGTATTTTATTTAAGAACAAAATGACGAGTTGCATACAAAACAATGGAAATACACATTTTTAACTGTATGGTAAAAATCTGCTAAAAATCACGGCCGAAATGGAAACGGAAGACATTTTTTGTTTTTCATAAAACTTTGCATACGTGACCTACCCACCAGTACCCAACTTTTCCGCACTAGGGCAAAAACGAAGTCGAAAACTTTTTTTTACGCTCCGCCCTAATGTCCAATCGTCTGCCACATTAGAAAGAAAAAAAAATATTTTTTTTGGTCAATTTATTTCGTTGTTATGCACGTGACGCAAAAATAATTTAAAGTATCACAAAAAGAAAAGAAACCACGTGATCAGCATTTAATAAATTAAATTCTAAAATTAATCTTTAAAAATTCCCCAAAAATCAGAAAATGGAGGTAAAGATTCGAAAAAGATTTCATTTTAAAGGAATTTTTATGATCTTTCTCGTGATATAAATGTATTAACCCTCAGATTATTATTTTAAATGCAAACTTTAAAGAATGTTACAACAACAGCTTAAAAATTTAATTTAAAAAAATCTAAGAAGAATTTTTCAAAAATCTTAGTGCACCCCTACACTATAAGAAGAATCGTCTTGCAAAATTTCAACCCTTTAGGTCCAGCGGTTTGGTCTGTGCGTTATCTGCCAGTCAGTCAGTCAGTTATGGAACTGTTTTATATATATATATATAGATTTGAACAATTTGGTAAATATTTAAAAGAAAAATAATTATTAATACTATTTTAACTGTTTAAAATTTAGAAATATTAAGTATTCCAAGAATTTCGAGAATGATATATTTAATAAAAGCGTTAGAAAAGTCAATGCTTAAGGCTTCTGTGTACTAACCCAACTGGATTCTCTCGCCTTAATGTTAACCTATGCAGAAAATATGTCCAAAGATTGCCGACTTGGATTGAAAGATTTTTTTAATTTAAAACTGTACTCAATAGAGAAAGAAATTTTACACCTTGGGACATTTTTCGTTTTAAAATAAATGCTCGAGGCTTTGCCTAAATCGAGGCTTTTACTAAAATTGTCCCCTGAAGCTAATTATTAACCTCGTAAAGACACACTATTTTATAACTTAATGTTGAAGCGACAGTCGAATTTCTTCACTATGTTCAATAGTTATCTCTCCCTTCTTTCGGCAACTCAAAGGGGGTTCATACCAATGTCTCTCTGAGCAATTTACTGACCGATACATTGCTTCCCCTCCCCCTATCTTTCGCTTGGTCAATTCTTTTGGAAAAATCGGGGTGGAATACGACAAAAAGCAGTTAAAGTAAATGCACCTATAATGGGCCGCCTTTTAGAAATGTCGAGAAAATTGGCTACTAGTAACCAATGACCCTCACCCCTTCTACTGCCTTAGGTAACGATAGACCCTTTATTTCTCGACATTTCTAAAAGGCGGCCCATTATAGGGACATGGCCCATTATAGGTGCATTTACCTTAAATAACCATATAAAATGCTCGACGTCTTGGTCCGATATTTTTTATTGTACCGGACTTTGCTTGGAAACGTAGAAGGCAATATAATAATAGATGAATTTTCTTTACTTTGAGGATAATGTAGAGAAATAATTTGGCGTAGTTTTTTTTCTATTTTGTGTTATTTGACACGAGGGACGTTTGCTTGTCATGGTGTCCATTACGGAGATGTTTTGCGAAGGAAAGATATTCCACTATTCAAATCTTTTTCAGCACATCCAACAACGTAGGAGAAATCGCAGACCATCAGATGAAATGTATTTTTTTTTTCCCGTGCACACACTTATCGGTACTCATGAGAGACTATACATAATGACGTTTTCTATAGGGTCTCCACCTATATTTAAAAATTAAATTAAGTTAAATTTGGAATCTTTTCATATTATAGCTACACTGCCCTATTGCATAACACTTCCAGTGAAGAACTGAGTATAATTCCAATGTTCCTGATCGCAACTGCGGTGCCGCAACTGCGGTGCCGCAACGACACCGGATCGCTCGTGTGCACCGAGCCTTAACATTCAACCAAATCCGCTCCTCAGTAGTGAATGCCCCTTCCTAGGAAACGGAACAACTGCCCTTTCAAAGTATTCTGTACAAACTTGTTCTATTTCCTTTTGTTCTAGCATCGGCGCTGCAATCCCAATACGATCTGCTTAATAAAAACTATTTTTACCCTCAATCCATTATGTCCCCAGATTTCTTAAAGCTGTTGTGTACTAACCCCATTGGATTCGCTCACCCCGATGTAACTCTATGGAGAAAATGTGTCCATGGATTGCCGACTTGGATTGAAATATTTATTTATTTATTTATTTTTATTTTTTTATATAAATTGAACTCCGTAAAAGAGAGAGAATTTTTTCAACTTGGGGCATTTTTCGTTAAAAATTAAGCGCAAATAATACATTAAAATTTAAACTATTCGGGGGAAAATTTTGGCATAATGTTTTAAACGCTCCCCAATTCCTTTGATGGACGCAATTTATAAAAAGAATTCTGTTCAAGGTGCAGAAAAGTACACGCTATCTGAAAATACCCTTTTTATTGGATTTTCGGCATTTATGTAGCTGCCAATAGCAGACCCACTTTCTCCATAGGTTAACACTGAGGTGAGCGAATCCAATAGGGCTAGTACACAGCAGCCTTAAGGGGGTAAGGGATCGTCAACCTCGTTTTTCAAATATTAAATATTTTAATCTATACAGCACATGAGTATGATTAATATTTTTTTTACTACATTGATGTCATTTAGAAAGTGTTGGCGCTCCTGCGTGATCACTGGGTACCGTCTTTCCGCCAACCCTTGGCGACTGTTAGTTCAGTTGCCTATGGAGAACCAGTGAATAAGGTCGTAAAAAAGACCTCTCCGTATCTATACTAATAAAGAGACAAGTGGAAGTCGAGAGATCACGTGACCGTAACTCATCCGGGCGGGCACCGATCCTCGAAAAAAAAATGGCCGACAAATATACAGGAAACGGTGTAATTTTTTTTCTCATGAAAGTACATAAATGTTACATATTTGGAAAGAGCTTCGAAAACTGATAATTTTTTCTGCGTACACTTATTATGTTAATTCAAAAGTTTTAGAGATATTTTCATTCTAAAATCACTCACTGTTGAGAAACCAAATCATCTGGTGCAGTGGTGCTGCCATCTGTCGGCAGCGACGGGAATGAAAATTGAAAGGAATTTATTCACTTGAATTTAATACATTTGTAGGCTTTTTTTTTCCTTTTGTGGGGCCCGAAGTACATAAATATGTTACACGGATGGCTTGATCGTAGCTAGGCGAAGCCCGGCTAGCAATAAATAAAGGACTATGGTGTCCGCTGAAAAAGTCTAGTGCGTTTCTATAACTAGTGAATCGAATTAATATAGTTGCCTCTAGATTAAGATTAGAAGAAATTATTACGAAACAAACAAAAAAAGTTACAATCGACAAAGAGAAATTATCTCCCAGAAAGTATTTTGTGGAAGAATAAGACTTTCTTTTCAAAAATTTCTTTAAAAATTATTAGAATTTTTCAAAATGCTCCATGCGCATTCATTTTCTTCTGATTTCATCCAAATTTCTTAGGATTGTTAATGGAAGTGTTTGTCATAAAACTGGACATAGTCCTTTGAAACCACAAATATTTTTCAAATTTTCAGACCATGAAATAAAATAGGAACATAAAAAAACCAGGCAGAATAAAAATAAAAATAAAAAATTATGTAAGACTTTAAATTCATTATCATTATTAAAGAAATGTCAGGTCATTAACCATCAGGACATCAGGCAACGAGCTCTTTACTTTAGATTCTTACAAAAGTAAAATTCATTGCATAATTATGTTTTTATATACATGGTAAACTTATATTCAAAAAGTTTTTGAATGATATGGAATGCGCATGTAACATTTGCGCATGAAACATGCTAGCGTTTTTGAAAATAAAAAAATAAACTTTTAAAAAATTTAATTAAAATAAATAAAAAAAGATTTAAAGTTTAAAATTTTTTATTCTGCCAAAAAAAAAATCTTTATTTTGAATTCTAAAGTTATTCAGTGTAGTATAAAAGAATATTAATTATACTCACTTTGTATATAGATTTAAAAATTTTAAATTTAAAATTCGAGGTGGAAGGTCCCTTTTCCCCCTTAAAGTTTCTTTCATATCCAGTATTTCTGTTTTTGGCTCTTCTAAGTATGTAGACATCCACAAAGGGCTCTTTACACTGTTTATCTTGGGCACCCCTCATATAGATTTTTGTTCTCTTTCTTTTAAGTAAAAAAGAAGAGAAAAAGTTTTGAACTATTTTTAGATAGGTACCATACTATCATTCAACAAAGCGGTTGTAACCGTATATACAGCCCCTCAATATTTGCAACTAGACCTCCTGCAACACCAAAAATTCGGGAAAACTCTCAGATAATCTAGAATCTTTAGCATCTGCCCCTGGGAAAAAAATGCATTTTAGTTCAATGCAAAAACTGCAACAAACAGATAAATTATGTCAGATAGGACAACCTCTCGTAAAACCTTAAGTAACAACAACAAAAAAATAAAAAAAACACCAGACGTAGAAAAGAAGCCAAAAAAAATGTTCTTGAACGAAAATAAAAAACAAAAACGAAAAAAAAAAGTTGGACAAACAAAAAGGTTGAAGGCTGAGCGACATGCCTTTCGGAAAGCTTCATCGTAATAATTGTGTCAAAATCAGCTGAGATCCCAGACGATTTTTTTTCTATTGGTTAAGTTTTCTTTCGTTCTTTTTTTTTATTATTTTATTTTTTTTTTTTTTGTCATTCGACGCTCTACCATCTGATACGATAGTTCTTTCGCTTGGCGTTACCTTCGACGTTGGATTGCGATGCTCGATCTCATTTACTATAATCCGAGCTGCACATATTATACGATGGCTGTCGCAATCCCGCCAAGTTCTTTTCCTCCTCAACGACTGTCTCCGCCTCGTAGAGGTTGAACATTAATCGTCCCCTGTGTTTCAGCAATAATAATTGATATATATTAAGAAATAAAACGGCCTACACTGGACCGTCCATGGATGTTATTTTTTGCTACTTCCTTTTTTTTATGTGGCTGTTGACAGAGCTTTTAATGTGACCGTCGATCACTGCGTCATTTTTCACAACGCGTTTCCTCTTACCATATATTGTTAAGACAGAGGTTCAAACACGTTTGGGGGATGTTGAAAGAGCGAACCCTCATATCATGGGGTCAATTTCTTCAACTTTCATATCGTTATGGAGACATAGAGGGTCTTATTTGATTGCTTCTTTTTTCTTTTTTTTTTCAAAGCAAAAGAAAAGGTTTTGTACAATTGGGATATTTTTTTTCTATTTCTACATTATGAAAGGGAATAAATTTAAAGTTTCCGGGCACTTATTAACTGAATTCCGAATTACCCGCTCTAATTCGCACAGTTGCTTTTCCGAGCATTACGGAGAATCCGAAAATGGCCCTGTATAGCGTACTAAAATTAAAGCTGCTGTTTATTAACCCAATTGGATTCGCTTACCTCAATCTTAACCTATGGAAAAAATGTTTCCACTATTTATCTATATATATAAAACAGTTCCATAACTGACTGACTGACTGACATATAACGCACAGACCAAACCGCACAGATCACGTGGTTTCTTTTCTTTTTGTGATACTTTAAATTAATTTTGCGTCACATGCATAACAACGAAACAGACAAAAAAATATTTTTTTCTTGCTAATGTGGCAGACAATTGGACATCATCCAAAAAAATATCAAAATACAGTAAAAGAAATGTTCCTCAAACTGTACTATATTAACTGTAGCATATTCTTTAGTATGTTCTATTAGATTTAATTAGAATATTTTCTTCTACATTATTTTGTCTATAAAAATATCCGCTACGATTTTTTTATAAATATATTTTTTCATTTTTTTTTTACATCAATTGCATACATTCATCGTTGAATTTATTATACATACAGTGGCTCCAAAAAGTGTTCGTAAACTTATGATTTTCAATGAAATAGGGGTCTAACCATCAATTAAAATGAATATTTCAGAATGGGTATTTAATAATAAGATCTATAATCTATTCTTAACAAAACTACATGAAATATTTTGAAAACATAGTAAAACTTTATTTTTAAGAAACCATAATCAAAAAGTAACAAAAACTTTATCTCACAAAAGTCATCGTACACTGAAATATTTTCGGATAAATTCATAATTAAAATTATCGTCTGGAGCTTTATTTTTATTTTTGAATTGTGGTGGCATTTAAAATATCGTTTGGCTTTAATTTTTGCTTACCTACTCCGTAATATTCTATTTATTATTTAAAAATGGCTCGTAGTCGTAAAGAAACAACAAACAGCATTCGAAAATTGATTATTTTTTATGATAGTAGTTAATGTTAAATCAGTTCGGAATATTGCTAAATTACCTAATTTATCCTATTCTACTGTGCAGTATGTGATAAAACACTTTAAAGAAGAAAATTGGATCGAAAACAAGGTAAGAAAAGTCGTCCGGCAAAGTTAGCAAAACGTGATCAGAGATTTATAATTAGAAAATTTGTGAAAATCCACGTTTGAGTGCTGTAAAAGTTTCTGCTGAATTTAATGAAACATTTTCTACTTCAATTTCACCTGAAACTGTTCGACGAGTTCTCAGAACAGTTGGATTACATGGGCGTTCTGCCCGAAGAAAATTTTTTGTGAGTGATAAAAACAGAAAGCTTAGGCTTTCCTTTGCACTATCAATGATAAATAAGCCCCAAACGTATTGGAATAATGTCTTATTTGCCGATGAAAGTAAGTTTAACATTTTTGGTTCCGATGGGCGTATAATTGTATGGAGAAGAAAAAATGAGGAACTTAATCCCAAGAACTTAGTAAGAACAGTTAAGCATGGCGATGGAGGTGTCCTTGTGTGGTGGTGCATGTCAGCATCAGGACTAGGTAATTTGGATTTATTGATGGCATAATGAATCATGCTGTTTATATAAATATTTTAAGAGACAATTTAAAATTATCAGCCCAAACTTTTGGGTATTGGAAACAACTTTGTTTTTTTTTATCAAGATAACGATCCTAAGCACACGGCTCTCAACGTTTGCGTCTGGTGTCTCTTTAATTGTCCACCAGAAGTTTTGAAAACACCACTTCAATTGCCAGATTTAAACCCATATTTGGAGAGAACTGGAGGTTCGAGTACGAAAACATGACATTCACACGAGAAGCGAACTAAAAACAGTTATGATGGAAGAATGGATGAACGTTGATGCATAAATTACAGAAGAACTAGTGCAATCTATTCCCAGACGTTTAAAAGCTGTTGTGGATGCTAAAGGATATCCTACTAAATATTAATTTAACGAAAAATTAGAATATTTACTAATATGTAGAGATTTTTTAGAAGTGTACGATGACTTTTGTGAGATAAAGTTTTATTACTTTGTGATTACTGGTTTCTTAAAAAAAAAGTTTTACTATGTTTTTTAAATATTTCCTGTAGTTTTGTTAAAAATAGATTATATATCTTATTATTAAATACCCATTCTGAAATATTCATTTTAATTAATGGATAGACCCCTATTTCATTAACAATCGTATATATATATATTAGCTGAAAACCCGCACTTCGCTACGGAGTACATTCAAATTAAATACAATGGTCAATGTATGCAATTAATGCCAATATATATATATATATATATATTTATAATAAATACGACGATCTATATATACAATTGATGTAGAAAAAATATACAGTGGTTCCCAAATGTGTTCGTACACTTACGAATTTCAATGAAATAGGGGTCTATCCGTTAATTAAAATGAATATTTCAGAATGGGTATTTCATAATAAGATCTATAACCTATTCTTAATAAAATTACATGAAATATTTTGAAAACATAGTAAAACTTTATTTTTAAGAAACCAGTAATCAAAAAGTAACAAAAACTTTATCTCACAAAAGTCATCGTACACTGAAATATTTTCGGATAAATTCATAATTAAAATTATTGTCTGGCGCTTTATTTTTATTTTTGAATTGTGGTGGCTTTTAAAATATCGTTTGGCTTTAATTTTTGCTTGCCTACTCCGTAATATTCTATTTATTATTTAAAAATGGCTCGTAGTCGTAAAGAAACAACAAGCAGCATTCGAAAATTTATAATTTTTTCATCATAGTAGTGGTAAATCAGATCGGAATATTGCTGAATTACTTAATTTATCCCATTCTACTGTGCAGTATGTGAAAAAACGCTTTAAAGAAGAAAATTGGATCGAAAACAAGGTAAGAAAAGACCGCCCGATAAAGTTAACAAAACGTGGTCAGTAATTTATAATTAGAAAATTTGTGAAAAATTCACGTTTGAGTGCTGCAAAAGTTTCTGCAGAATTCAATGAAATATTTTCTACTTCAATTTCACCAGAAATTTTTTGGCGAGTTCTCAGAACAGCTGGATTGCATGGGCGTTCTGCCCATAGAAAATTTTTTGTGAGTGAGAAAAACAGAAAGTTTAGGCTTCCCTTCGCACTATCAATGATAAAGCCCCAAACCTATTGGAATAATGTCTTATTTGCCGATGAACATTTTTGGTGCTGAAGGGCGTATAATTGTATGGAGAAGAAAAAGTAAGGAACTTAATCCCAAGAACTTAGTAGGAACAGTTAAGCATGCCGGTGGAGGTATCCTTGTGTGGGGGCGCATGTCAGCATCAGGACTAGGCAATTTGGTATTTATTGATGGCATAATGAATCATGCTGTTTTTATAAATATTTTAAGAGACAATTTAAAATTATCAGCTCAAAATTTGAGTATTGGAAACAACTTTTTTTTTCTATCAACATAACGATTCTAAGCACACGGCTCTCAACGTTCGCATCTGGTGTCTCTTTAATTGTCCGCAAGTTTTGAAAACACCACCTCAATCGTCAGATTTAAACCCAATAGAACATATTTGAAGAGAACTGGAGGTTCGAGTACGAAAACACGACATTCCCACGGAAAACGAACTAAAAACAATTATGATGGAAGAATAGATGAACATTGATGCAGAAATTACAAAAGAACTAGTGAAATCTATTCATAGACGTTTAAAAGCTATTGTGGATGCTAAAGGTATCCTACTAAATATTAATTTAACGAAAAATTAGAATATTTACTAATATGTAGAGATTTTTTACAAGTGTACGAAGACTTTTGTGAGATAAAGTTTTTGTTACTTTTTGATTATTGGTTTCTTAAAAATAAAGTTTTACTATGTTTTCAAAATATTTCATGTAGTTTTGTTAAGAATAGATTATAGATCTTATTATTAAATACCCATTCTGAAATATTCATTTTAATTAATGGATAGACCCCTATTTCATTGACAATCGTAAGTGTACGAACACTTTTGGGAGCCACTGTATATGTCTCACAAATTTGCCCATGTTGTCTATATTTGACAGAAAGCACCTAAAAATGCGAAATAACCTTATTATATCTTATATTTAATTTATAGTTAAAAATAAGTTAAAATCCCAAAATATTTGGCCAAGAAATTTTTATATTACTACATGATATCAATCTTCATGGTACCGGACAACTTAGAGTCAGTTAATCCGTTTTTGGAGTAGGAAGAATTTTTCAAAAATCGCTCTTAGTGCATTCCTACACTATAAGAAGAATCGCTATGCAAAATTTCAGCCCTTTAGGTCCAGCGGTTTGGTCTGTGCGTTGTATGTCAGTCAGTTACGGAACTGTTTTATATATATATATATATATATATATATATATATATATATATATATATGGCATTAATTGCATACATTGACCGTTGTATTTAATTAGAATGTACTCCGTAGCGAAGTACGTGTTTTCAGCTAGTAGCTACATAAATGCAGATAATCCAATAAAAATGGTATTTTCAGATAGACTCAACTTTTCTGCACCTTGCAACACGATTCATTTCATAAACTTCGTCCGCCAAAGGAATGGAGGAGCGTTCAAAACACAATGGACCAGATTTTCCTCCGAAGAATTTAAGTTTTAAAATACACGGTGTCCGGGCTAAAGGCATCCAAAAGTCATGACTTATTTTTACGGAACTACCCATTAGAATTTTTTTAAAATTATTTAACTAGAAAGAGCATCTGACCAAGTTTTAATATCAATTATAGATTTCGATCATCGTATCATAGATTTCGATGTGTGCACCTTTTGTAACATGATTAACGTCTAAATGGTAATCCAGTTCTCTCTAAGTGTTTCGTAGCATACCAGGACACGAATTGCTTGAATGATACGCTTTTTCAACTCATCCCCAGTTTTAATGTTTTGTTTATACACAACGGATTTAAGGAATCCCCAGGCTAATAACGCCGGATATGCTACGAAACACTTGAAGAGAACTGGATTACCCATTTAGACGTTAGTCGTGCTACAAAAGGTGTACACATCGAAATCTATGATACTATGATAGAAATCTATGATTGGTATGAAAACTTGGTGAGATGCTCTTTCTGTTTAAATAATTTTTAAAAAATTCTAATGGGTTGTTCCGTAAAAATAAGTCATGACTTTTGGATGCCTTTAGCCTGGACACCCTGTATTATTTGCATTTTTTTTTTAAACGAAATGTGCCCCGAGGTGTAAAATTTCTTTCTCAATTACGGAGTACAATTAAAAAAAAAATCTTTCAATGTAAGTCGGCAATCTTTGGACACATTTTCTCCATAGGTTAACATTGAGGTGAGCGAATCCAATAGGGTTAGTACACAGCAGCCTTAGAACTCCTAGATATCCGAACTGAAGCGTAAGCCCGTCTGCACACGGATCAACTCAAAATAAACTGATAACTGTCTCAAATCACAAACCAGTCCGTGGGACTGGTTTGTAACCAGTTGCGCCGTGTGCGTGGCTCCATTCAATTTCATAGGTTGTGACTCATCACGGACTGGTTTGTGATTTGAGTCAGTTATCAGTTTCTTTTGAGTTGCTCCGTGTGCAGATGGTCTTAGGCATTTTGTTTCCTATTGTCCCGAAATAGGTTGTAATTTGGATTTGATGATTATATAATTGCTCTTTTCTCTTTTAAACTTTTCTTAAATGGTTCCCTTTATGTAAAAAACTGATGTACCTCATGAAGTTTGTAAAACTCACTGGTGAGCGGAAGTTTATGTTAAAGGCCTATGAATTATCTCAATTTCAAATATTAAAAGAGTATTCTTCCAAAAAATCAATTACAGTTCGACAAAGTTCTTTCTTTACAGTTGGACATTTTTTAAAACTCTCAACAATTCAGTAATTATGCTTTCAGTGATGGGACCCGACCCACTAGGGGGTCGGGAAAAAAACTGGAGGGGTCGTGGATAGTTTAAAGAATGACATTGAATCATTTGTTTTTTAAAAAATGCTTTAAATTTTCTAAAAATACATGTTTTTAATTTTTAATTTTTATATGTTAAAAAATGATATGACATTGTTAAATAAGATGTGAAAAAATTTTTACCAAACACAAGTTCAGATGGTAAGAGAGACATTTTATTATTGTTATTATCTATCTATCTATATATATATATATATATATATATATATATATATATATATAACAGCTCCATAACTTACTGATTGATTGACTGACTGACTGACTGACATATAACGCACAGACCAAACCGCTGGACCTAGAGGGCTGAAATTTTGCATGGCGATTCTTCATATAGTGTAAAGGTGCACTAAGAAAGATTTTTGAAAATTTTTTTAAAATTGAATTTTTAAGCTGTTTTTGTAATTTTTTTTAAAGTTTGCATTTAAAATAATAATATGAGGGTTATTAAATTTATATCACGAGAAAGATCATAAAAATTCCTTTAAAATGAAATCTTTTTCGAATCTTTACCTACATTTTCTGAATTTTGACGAATTTTTTAAGATTAATTTTTAGAATTTAATTTATTAAATGCTGATCACGTGGTTTCTTTTCTTTTTGTGATACTTTAAACTAATTTTGCGTCACGTGCATAACAACGAAATAGACAAAAATTTTTTTTTTTCTGTTGCTAATGGGGCAGACTATTGGACATTATCCAAAAAAATATTAAAATACAGTAAAAGATATGTTCCTTAAACTGTACTATATTAACTGTACTATATTCTGTAGTATGTACTATTAGATTTAATTTGAATATTTTCTTCTACATTATTTTGTCTATAAAAATATCCGTTACGATTTTATTATATATATATATATATATATATATATATAGGCATTAATTGCATACATTGACAGTTGTATTTAATGTGAATGTATTCCGTAGCGAAGTACGGGTTTTCAGCTAGTGTAAAATGTTCGATATCGTTTGATACCGATGACGTTTTCCACCATCGGCTGCTTCAAATTTTTAATTTCAGTTTCTTTTATTTGTTTTTCCAAAGTGGCAACTTTTATTTTTCCTCCATCCGTCGACCAATTAGAATCGTACATCTATATCTATAAAGGAAGAAGTCCTGACTTATATATACATATATACATACACGTATCAACGCCCAGCAAAAACTATTGGAGATACAGATATCAAATTTTAGGAGCTTATTACTTTTGTGCTGAAGGCGTCATTTAAGAAGCGATTTTTCAAAAATCGCCCCCCAAGGGGGGGAGGGGGGGCAAAACGTGTTTTTTGCACATTCCTTCATATCTCAAAGAAGGATATTGATATCCATAACATTCTTGCTTTAAAATGTAAGTAACATGAATACCTAAAAACCAATTTCAGGATTTTTCAAAATTAGGTCCCCAAGGGGGGGAGGGGGGAAAAACGTGTTTTTACGTGTTTTATCACATTTTCCTTCATATCTCGAAGAAGAACACAGATATCCATAAGATTCTTGCTTTAAAATGTAAGGAACATAAATACCTAAAAACCAATTTCAGGATTTTTCAAAATTCGCCCCCCAAGGGGGGGAGGGGGGCAAAACGTGTTTTTTACATATGCCTTTATATCTCAAAGAAGAAAATCGATATCCATAAGATTCTTGCTTTAAAATGTAAGAAACATGAATACCTAAAAACCAATTTCAGGATTTTTCAAAATTCGTCTCCCAAGGGGGAGAGGGGGGCTAAACGTGTTCTTACGTGTTTTATCTATATATATAAAGGAATCAACACCCAGCAAAAACTATTGGAGATACAGATATCAAATTTTAAGAGCTTATTACTTTTGGGCTGAAGGCGTCATTTAAGAAGCGATTTTTCAAAAATCGCCCCCCAAGGGGGGGAGGGGGGGGGGCAAAACGTGTTTTTTACATATTCTTTCGTATCTCAAAGAAGGAAATTGATGTCCATAAGATTCTTACTTTAAAATGTAAGGAACACGAATACCTTAAATCCAATTTCAGGATTTTTTAAAATTTGGCCCCAGGGGACGGGGAGGGGGGCTTAACGTGTTTTTCACGTATTCCTTCATATCTCAAAGAAAGAAACAGATATCCATAAGATTCTTGCTTTAAAATGTAAGGAACACGAATACATTAAAACCAATTTCAGGATTTTCAAAATTCGGTCCCCCCATGGGGGGGAGGGGGCAAAACGTATTTTTTACATATTACCTCATATCTCAAAGAAAGAAACAGATATCCATAAGATTCTTGCTTTAAAATCTAAGGAACATGAATACCTAAAAACCAATTTAAGGATTTTTCAAAATTTGGCCCCCACGGGGTTAGGGGGGCTAAACGTGTTTTTACGTGTTTTTTACATATTCCGTCATATCTCAAAGAAGGAAACAGATATCCATAAGATTCTTGATTTAAAATGTAAGAAACACGATTAAATGTAACAAACACGATCAATGTCACGATTTTTCGACATTCGCTTTAGATTTTGAAAAAATTGCTAGGAACAATCGAATAATTTATATTTCCTATATATCACCATTTTGAACACCAAATTGGTGGTAGGAGAAAAGAGAGAGATCAATCTTAATTAAATGAAGTGTGGAAAGGTGTGTGTGTGTGTGTGTGAATTGTATATATTTCGGTTGTTAGTACGTATACATCTAGAGCTCAGGTTAACTCCATTCATTTTTATTATCCTGGGCAACGCCAGGTAATTCTTTGTTTATGAAACCGGCGATTTTCATAAGGGTTTACGGGGAAGCCCTCAAACTCCTCGAAGGGCCGGGATCCAGTGGGTTATCAAAATTGAAAGAAACATTTTAATGCTGACATTAGAATGGGGAGGGGGGGGGGTTATTATAATATGCTGATGGGATGATGACCAGTGGAGAGGGGTATAGATTGCCATAAAATACAAATATACATATCATACAAGTAAGCTTTATTAAGGGTTCACCCGTGCAACGCCGGGTATATAAAGCTAGTGTTATGTATAAATGCTAAGGTCAGATAACTTATTTATTGTTGTTTTGTGTTTACTTGATTGTCTTACCTGTTGCTGTAATCATTTCATGATGCCTTAGCTGTTGTTGTAATATTCCTGATGCTCAAGATGTCCTGAGTTGTATAGAAAACAGGTTGTGCCTGCTTTTGCTGTTGCTTATGAAAAACGGTAAACCCTCCATTCATTTTCTGAAAATATATCATGATCATTTTTGCCTTCTTGCTTACCGAATAAAAGGGGCTTTATTTTTAATTGAAACAAAAGAGTATTTAATTTCACCTGTTGTCTGCATTTGAAGTTTTTTATGTTTTTGACATGGCTTTTGCCATTATAAATACAGAGGGTGTTCACACATTTTTGTAGAGATTTGGAGAAAGAAATATATAAACAAAAATAAGAATTTTATTTTCTAATATGTTCGTTCTGATAGCCCTGTTCTTGAACTATCATATTACATCTTGATTTCTACGATAAAAGAGCTTTTCTGAAAATACAGTCGAACCCCGTTATAACGAACTTCAAGGGACCAAAGGTTTTGTTCGCTATATCTGGTGGTTCGTTGTATCCGAACGGTTAAGAAAGATGTTAGAGTTCACAAAATGTATAACTCATTAGTTACGATGTATATTCAACTATGATGTATTAAAAGAATGATAGAATCTATTAAAAAGTATCATTAATGAATTAAATTGACTAAAATCGATTACATTAAACTGACACAATACTAATTAAATTAATTAAAAATGTAGACAAATGGAAATAAATTAATTTTACCTTCAATTGTTGCTCAATGTTTTGATACAGAAATAATCGGTAATCTGCTGACGTGATGCCGATTTCAAAAACATTTTATGTATTTCTTTGTCCAATACATCAAATGACTCTAACATTCTTTCTTCCACTGTTTCCACTCGTCCGGACGAGTTTGTAACCAGTTGCGCCGTGTGCGTGGCTCCATTCAATTACATAGGTTACGACTCATCACGGACTGGTTTGTGACTGTAGTCAGTTATCAGTTTCTTTTGAGTTGCCCCGTGTGCAGACGGCCTTAGAGTTCCCAAATCTGCTTCACCGCATCCTTTTCCAGGAAAGTTTTTCGATGACTCTCAGCGACAGCAAAATTGTCAATGACATTATTCCTGTTCATCATATTTGCTTGCATATTATATATATGGTTTCTCTTTTAAATCTATATTTTTATGTTTCTCCTTGTTTTCGATTTATTTTATTACAGTAAAACCTCTTTTATCCGGGCTAACTGGGACCATAGGCAATTCGGACAATCGGAAATCCGGGTAATATGGGTAATGAGCAAAACAAAATCTATATAAATAAAAGGAAAATGGTGTCTGTCGTCCGGAAATGGAACAATTCCTGATAGACCGTTTCCGGTATGGCATTCGTTATGAAATTCGGCCATGTTTGAAAATGTCGAAATCGATGTATTTTTTTTCATGAAAGTACATAAATTTTATATATTTAGAAAGAGCTTTAAAAGCTGATAATTTTCTCTGTGTACACTTATTCTGTCAATTTAATAGTTTTAGAGTTATTTGGATTCTAATGAGGCGTCTCCTGTGAGATCATCCATTTTTAACGATGTAAACAAAGGGTGATTCTTTCACAGCGTGATTCTCACTAAAAAATGAATCACTGAAAAGAAATGTTTCATCGTGTGTCTATTTTTTTATTAATTTTCTCTATTTTTCATACTCTTAATTCAAACTTTTTAATCAGCGAATATTTGGAGTACTTGTAGTGACGTTCTTGCTGTCATAGTTAAAAATTATTATCTAATGTGAACATAAAATAAAAATAATGTCTACAAATCTGATCCGGATAAACGAGGTTTTACTATATATCAGTTGACCATTTCAACAGGAATAGGTTTGGTTTGGAGAGCTACGGTCAATTTTTGCTACACGAGGGCTGATTAGACCGGGACCTGCTGCTTTAGGCTCGGTGCACACGAGCGATCCGGTGTCGTTGAGGCACCACAGTTGCGATCAAGTAGTACAGTTGCGATCAAGTTGAACTAATCGACTCACACGGACGACGCCGGCGTCGTCCGTGATGGACACAAGAATTTTCTCTTGACGCTTCCAGCCCCACTGGTAGTTGGGCCTTTCTTTTTCAGGTGCTCCAAAGTCTTACTCATTTTAATTTCGATGGCTCGTATTTGAGTGTGTGCGTTTAAGGTTTATTGCGATGAACCCAATGCACCCTAAGAATGACATTAAAAGATGGAATCCACCAAGCCTCACAATACAACTTGATAATAATGGATTGGATGTTGCTGCGACTATCTATCGAGCTTTAATATACAGTGGTTGGTCAAACGTGAGTATGCAAGACTTTTGGTGCATTTTAACACACTGCTGGGCAGCATATTTCAGCACAGTGAAAATGGTGTCATACTTTCTTGGTGGTAAATTAACAAAAGGAAGGGGTATTACTTTGGTCTTTTCACAAGGCTGGTTTCTGGTTATACAATGGAAAAATCCTTTCCATTCAGGTATCCGTGGAAGACCTAACCACTTAGCACACATCCAGGAGATATCAGATGGCTTAGGCAGGGGTAAATCTTGCGCTAAAGGATTTATGACATTCAAATCTTTGATAGTAATTGTTTTTAACCCAGGCCCTCGAAAATTTTCAAACGTTTCCAGAGGAATTATTCCCATTTTGCCTACGGTCGATGCGGATGTAAGTTCGGTTAATTTTTTTATCTTCGTTCCGGGTTCCACTGCTGACGCTGAGTAAAACAAGCAATGCCCCCCATGCTATGAAACATTCAGACCATCGATTGTCGACACATTGAAATCTGCATTGCTAAAAACGAATTGGCAGAATGATCCCTCGCGCATTTGGGGTTGCGGATGATTTATGGCTGACATCTCATGTGTTTGGGCTTCATAGAAAGAAGAACAAAATCCCAAATTCGAGAGCATTGTTATTAAATTCTTGAAACAGAACTTTCTGTACAAAATTAAAGCAAGACCATTGAGCAGAAGAGACATAAATGATCGTGGCCTTAGCGCTGATATAATGACGTGAGCTATTGAAGTGACTTTTTTCCGCCTTAGCAGTGTTTTTTTTTAATAATCAAGTGCTCCAAAAAAGATTTTAGGCTTTCTGGAATGCCCTTGTTCGCATCTCTGAAAAAGTTATCACTTGGAGGGTGGCAATGACTGTCATAAACTGGTGTCTGGTTATCTTCTTTTATTATGGCTGCAGCAGTTTGTACTATTCGTAGACGCTCCTCACGATCATTTCGTATCCTTTTGTCGTACCAAGAGTCTGATAAAACTTTCATTCCAGTATTAGGTAAACATATGACAGTAACTTTTTTGGAGTTTGAAGCAAAAATAATGCCATCCCCGTATTTTTGTTTCAACTTATTTCTCAAAGTGATGTCGTCTGGAACTAGCCCTGTAGTTTGAGATTTGAGTTCGGGTAGTGAGAATTGACAGTCGTCATTATTATCAAGGAAGAAGGATATTTCGTCTACAGATGCTGAGACGTATCTTTCTGATTGGTGCAGTGTGTAGAAAAAAAGTCATGAAGCAATCTTGGTGATAAATCGCATCAGCTGCAACTAAATCAGCAACGTTTATTATGCGACACTGAACTTCCTCTCCCCACTGGTCATGTCTATTCTCTGCAGCTTCAAGAACTTTGTTTTTCATTTTGAGACTCCTAACTTCGTATATAGTTCTTCGCCTGTCAGTTGGTTTTTTCTTTTGTCTTGCTTTGAATTCTTCGTCTATCACTGCCGTACAAAAGAAATATTTTGTTCGAAAATCGAACTGAGGTAAAAAAGATCGTAAACTTATCGCGCGCTCTTCACTTTGGGATGTTGACGCGATTTCTTCATTTCTTTTTAAATCAACTTTTAGGGCCTGTTCACATAGGAGTCCGATGCGTTGCGTTAAGGAAAAGATGACGTTGAGACGAAAATAAACCAAACATATGCCTCCAAACGATTAGCAATGAAATTTGTAACGCCTATGATTGGTTTATTTTCGTTTCAACGTCATCTTTTCCTTAACGCAACGCTACGGACTTCTATGTGAACAGGCCCTTATACTTCCTGGTCTGGTGTAATTTCTCCGACACAACGAATGAACCGAAACAGATTTTAAATGTTCCAACTGTTCATGCTTATTGTCTTTTCTTTGGACACTAGCTCTCTTTAAAGCGTCGATCCCCTTTTCTCCAACATTCACAAAATCATCATTTGACATTAATTTTTTACATATAAAACATAGTTCTGTATCAGCCATTGTTCACAGACGCACACGGAACGGTGACTAACTATTAACTGGCTAGGAAAATACTAGGGTAAGACCGATTTGGCGCCTTACGGTATGCACATGCGCGTGTCTTCCAGCCATCGCGATGGGCACCCACGCATGCGCGTCCCTGGTGTGATAGTGCGCTCTTTCCAAAGTCAATTATCTTTGTTTGTGTTAGACTTATAAAAACATATAATATGTTTTTTGTGCATTGTTTTTTGTAGAAGCTACCTGCATTATCAACGCGCATTTTATAGTCAATATCTTCGTTCCTGTTAGGTTTACGACAAAAATGTATAAAATCGTTTTTGTACATAATTTAATGTTTTTAATTTTTTAAATAAACTTTTTTTACGTAAAGTTAATATTTCCCTAGTTATTTGAAAAAATAGAAAAAACCTTCCCATTTAGTGTAAAACTAATTTGGCTAATTATGGTATGCACATGCGCAAGTATTTCCCCTACCGCGATGGGGCACCGCGCTTGCGCGTCCCAGGTGTGATAGTGCGCTCTTTTCAAAGTCAATTATCTTTGTTCCTGTTAGACATATAAAAAAATGTTATGAATGATTTTTGATCATAATTTAATGCCCTTTTTATTTTTTGCATTTAATTATTTTTCATAAAATCAATATTTTTAAAGTTATTTTCAAAAAACCAAAAAAGTGTACACATTTTCCAAGATGGCGGCGAAAGCTCAAGTCTGATCGGTGGGGACTTTTAGTATGTTCATTAGCATGCCTAAACAAGCATCTCCACCAAATTTCAAAACTTTCATATTTTTTTTAGCCATTCGTCAAAATCGGGTCTATTTTGACTGGTGTACTTCTGTATATGTATAGTATCAGCGCATGCATGCTGTTTTAGGTGTATTACAAAAATGGAGGTATGACTAGAAGGTTACGAAAGCATGTTTAGATTCAAATACCAAACACAGGTAAATTTGCTACCCAAAGACATTGCACTCTGAAACAGAATTTCATTTCTACAATGTACCGATAAAGGAATTTTATCTTTATAGCTTTTAGCGTGGTATTACACACAATTTTCCCGAGCATCCGTCTTAAAAAATATATCTGTATGGGTTGGAGAGTTGATACCATGCTTTTAAAAGGCTGGAAATTTAGTCTACAGCCGTTTAAGTAATTGATTGGATTTCATGTGGTCTTTCAATGACTAATAAAAGGTCCAGCATGTAAGTGTTGTGTGGTGCTGGCTGACCACACCTGGTGGAATGCTGCTCAGCCTGCACCACACCTCCAGCACGTTTATGAATATTAAATACTTTCAGAGGGTACAGTGACCACTGAAAGACAAAGGTGGTTAGTCAATTGTTTAGATATTTTAAAACTAAAGCCAATTTTAGCTAGCGAGGACTTAAAGCAGGCATCTTTCGTTTTCAGTTACTTTTAATTTTCGATTTCTTGCCCATATTCACGTTTTCTGTGCTTGTGCAATCCAGTGTATTTAGCAGATACCATGCGATTCAATTGTCCTGCTTAAAAATCAGGATTCTACCAATGATAAATTTAAAAAGATGTTTTATTTTTCAAAACATGTCCTCAATTGTTGCTTCAGATGTTAAAATAAGCTTATTAAATTTCTAATACTAAATGAACACTTGGAGGTAACTCAAAAATCCTTTTGGACGTATGAAAGCCTTTCTTTTTCACGTCCAGTATGAGAAGTGGCTCTAAGTTTGATGCCTCGCTTTTGTTCCAGCGTTGGGTTGAATCTAAGAACGATATCCTGGACCCGTGCTAGAGGTTATTTTAGAGGAGAAACAGACACCGGCTCGTGCCGAGATCTACAGAGTTTTGTTTTATTTTTTTTTGTCTCGTGCCCGTGTTCTTCCTCCACCGTGTGTCACCTTCACTGGTCTCGTGCACACAGTCTCGTGTCACGTGTTTCCGCATGCATCTCCCGATGAGAAAGAACATTCCAGAGAGAGCCCCTGCCCTCCCGCGGACAGGTATATCGCTCCGGACGTAATCACCCTCGGTTGAACTGCGTCACGTTTTTCGGGTCCCCTTTCTCAAATAACTCTTTCCTTTTTATTTCTGACTTCGCACGAGACTCTTAGATATTCAAGGGCGGTTAGCAAGAAGAAGTGAAGAGCAGCAATAAAAGTTGGAACGGCGTGCGCAGAGAGGGGGGTTCGAGCTGTTATCGGGTTTCGTAGAAACATAGTGACCCCTTTCGCGATTATTCTAAAACAGATCCCCGAAAAACGCCTTTGTACCGACCTTGGGTACACGTGAGTCCTTCCCACACGTGATCCATTACACGTGCCTCTCCCTGCACGAGATAGGAAATAGCAGACCCTCTGACCCAGGCCGGACACATTTCTTGTCACTCCTCTCGCTTTGCCTCGGGAAGGGCTTTGCTCTGGGCTCATCTATTTGCAATGGTCTCTTTTTCGCGAAGCACTTCTAAAACTGCGAGTATTTTAGGTGGTATTTACTGCCAATAAATATTTTTTATTATCAACTGGTTTTCACTTAGTATTGATTTCCATAAGCAAATCATCGACAATATTAAAAAAAAAAAATCTTTTCCCTTAGCTTTCCTTTTTTTTTTCGTTGATTAGATTGAGCCTCTGAATTGCAGCGACATAAAATTAGAAGATGGGTGGGTGAAATTCAATGAAATACCGTCCTACCTGTTTAAGGCATGCGGAAAATCCTGATGATTAATCGTCTCGACAGCAATCCTGCCCGTCAGAGAGACTACGTTACATTATAATATTTACAAAAAAGAATCCAAGAACAGAAAACAAATGTCATTGTTGTGCAAAAGGTAATTGTGTATCCATAAGAATACTGACTATTTTTTTCATGTATTTTCTACAATAGTAATCAGCGCATAATTTATGCTTCTACACACTCATAATGTCCGATAGTAACTTGTTTCTTAGATCTTCAAACTGACTACATACAAATATGCAGTGTTCTACAGTTCGTTGTTCTTCACAACTGCACCTGTCTGTCTTTTGATGAAATTTATGTTGATATTGTCCTGTGCAGCCATGGCCCGTTATCAGTTGATTAAGTTTAAAATCCCCACTAATACGTTCTTCATTGACTTCTTTGTGTATTTCAAGTATTCTCCTGCCTTTATCACTGCTGTTCCATTTACCTTGCCATAATTTTAGGCCATATTTTTCTAATTTATTTTTAATCATCCTTTTAGAATTCGTATAGTAAGTATCTACTGATGGTAACTCTGTAGCCTCTTTTGCTGCGGCATCCACTTCTTCATTTTCTTTAATACCTATTAATACATGGGCTTTCATCCAATGTAGGTATACATTCATTTTCTCTTTTTTATAATTTATTTAATATTATCAATAATCTTTCCTCTGTAACTGATCGATTTTAAAACCTCTAGCGCGCTTCTTGAATCTGTATATATATATCATAATTTGTTATTTTCTCTTCACTCATGGGGGGTGAAATTCACAAAATGATGCTTCCCGGTTAGAGACCATAAGCGCATTTTTACCAAATGATTTCTTCCTATACACTGTAAATTCGAGGCTTTTACTAAAATTGAACCCTGCGGAAGCTTACTATTACTGTCGCAAAGACACGCTACAGTTTAACATAGTGCCTGTTCACATAGAATCCGTTAGTATTTAAATATTTTAAACCAGTCACAGGCCTTAACAGTACCGTGGTTAATCGTTTGGAGGTTTGTAATTGGTTAAATACATTTCAATACGAGTAACGCTGACGGATTCTATGTGAACAGGCCCTTAGGCTCGGTGCACACGAGCGATCCGGTGTCGTTGCGGCACCGCAGTTGCGATCAAGCAGTACATAGAATTGAACTAACCGACTCACACGGACGACGCCAACTGCGGTGCCGCAACGACACCGGATCGCTCGTGTGCACCGAGCCTAAGGGCCTGTTCACATAGAATCCGTCAGCGTTACTCGTATTGAAATGTATTTAACCAATTATAAATCTCCAAACGATTAACCACGGTACTGTTAAGGCCTGTGATTGGTTTATTTTCGTCTCAACGTCATCTTTCCTTTAACGCTCCGCTACCGGACTCCTATGTGAACAGGCCCTTAATGTTGAAGTGTCAGTCGGACCATGCTCGATAGTTATCTCTCCCTTCTTTCGGCAACTCAAATGGGCTTCGTGGCAGTGTCTCTCTGGGCTATTTACTGACCGATACATTGCTTCGCCTCCCCCTATCTTTCTCTCAGTCAATTCTTTTGGAAAAAATCGGAGTGGAATATAACAAAAATCAGTTCAATAACCATGTAAAATGCTCGACGTTTTGGTCCGATATTTTTTACTGTAATGGACTTGACTTTATTTGAAAACGTAGAAGACAATATAATAATCGATGGATTTTCTTTATTTTGAGGATAATGTGAAGAAATAATTTTTTGCAGTTTTTTTCTATTTTGTGTTATTTGACATGAGGGTAGTTTGCTTGCCATGGTGTCCATTACGAAGATGTTTATTCAAATCTTTTTCTGCACATCCAACAACGCAGGAGAAATCGCAGACCACCAGAGGAAATATATTTATTTTCCCCATGCTCACACTTATCGGTGCTCATGAGAGACTATACATAATGACGTTTTTCTATAGGGTCTCCACCTGCTATATTTAAAAATTAAATTAAGTTAAATTTGGAATCTTTTCATATTATAGCGATACTGTCCTATTGCATAACACTTCCAGTGAAGAACTGAGTATAATTCCACTGTTAAAATTCAACCCAATCCGCCCCTCAGTAGTGAATGCCCCTACCTAGGAAACGGGAAAACTGTCCTTTCAAAGTATTCTGTACAAACTTGTTCTATTTCCTCGTAGAGTTCCTTTTGTTCTAGCATCGGCGCTGCAATCCCTAATACGATCTGCTTAATTACTCTCAATGAAGAACTGAGTATGTGTCGTGACTTATGCCCCTTAACCGACAGTATATTGTCGGTTCAAGTCCATAACGGCGATAAACAGGAAATCCAACGTAGATAAAGCACAAATAGCAGTAAGGTGCAATTTTGCATACGACCGTTTCGAAGCTGCAAAGGAGCCTCTTCAATCAGTGCAAAGAACTTAGTGGCAGCTAAAAGAAGCCGAAAACTAAGCGACTAGACACGTGCCTAGTCGTTCTGCTCTTCTGTCTAGTCGTATTTAAGTGCATGCTGCTTGATCGCAAATGCGGTGCCGCAACGACACCGGATCGCTCGTGTGCACCGAGCCTAAAAGACAACGAATAGTGAAGTTTATGTTGAGTCGGAGCATAAAAAATGGAAGACGGCTGAAGAACGCAAACATTAACGGCAAACGCGTCCTCCTCCCAGAAAAGGCTCTCGAAAATTTATCTCACGCGGCGTTGGAAAGAATCCTGGCGTGTTTACAATGGCTGAAACTTTATACGATAATGCAACCTGTGGCGGTAAAGCGCGGGTCCTGTTAGGGCAGAGAGAAGAGTCAAAACCCCTCATCGTGGGAAGAGGGGTGATCGAGAGAGGGTAGAATAATCGCTTCGGAGGTGTGTTCGCCGGATAGGGAGAAAAAAAAATACAGGAGACACACCCGCGGAGAGAAAGATAGAGGAGAGGGGAGGGATCGAGAAACCCCCCTCGTTATCCGTAGCCTAAGTTGGCGTGCTCGGTCGTCCGTTCTGTGGAGAGAGTGACTCAGAAGCCACAAGAAATTCGGACCCCCAGAAAGGGGCCAAAATGCGAGTCTGCTGAAGGATGAGAGGCTATATCGTTGAGTGAGATGAACACGCAGCATTTTTAATGTCCACAGTAGAAATGAGAGTGGGGCGACTAATCTCGATCTCAAGGCCGCCCAGAGACTTTACGGGGCCTGGAGCAAACTTCTGTTGGGGGCCCCAAGAAAAATAAAAAAGGGAAAGAGACGAAAGCACACATTCAATTTAAGTTACTCATACTTAAAATTTTCTTCATCAATGATTAACAGAATTATTATATTCCATTGCACTGCTCTCTTGTTATATTCTCCAATAAATATGGCAATATGTAAAGATAAAAACTAACATTTAATTGCTTCCAACAACTTAGTAATTCAACAGATATTTAGATTATCAACTGAGGTATTAAAAATCAAAGGCCTTGAAATCCTTCAACTATAATAAAAGTTACTATAACAGAAGATGAAGTGGTAAATTTAAAACTAAAAAGAAAACTGAGAATAGTTGAATTTGAACGATTTTAAAAGTTAAAAGAGTAAACTTACATTAATTTTTTTCTTGCCATAACTTTGGAAAAGTTATGTATTATTTCACTAAAACTAACAGTTTTGAGTAAATCATGTTCGATACTGGGCATCATTAGATGATTAAGTCTGTCCTCGCCCATTGTCGACCTCAGACGATTTTTTATGAGGGACATTTTTCTGAAGGCTTGTTCTCCTATTGCAACAGACACTGGAAGTACAGCTAATAACCTTAGACAAATATAAATCAGCGGTAGAAGGTTTTCAAGGCCTTTTATATACATCGCGTTCTTTAGATTCACATATATAATCTGGCTCTCCTGATCCTGAATCATCATATAATTGTTTCTTTTTTCTTCTTTTTGTGGTTTTTAAATCTGTTGCTACTCCGAAGCTAGTAGCTACTAGTTTAGCTTCTTTAAATAGAGTATCCCAACTATTTCTAACGGTTTCAATGTCTGAAACTAAACTGTTCATTACAGTTTCAGCGTCTTTGAGAGATTGTTTCTGACTTTGTAAAACTTTGTTTCTTTCATAAATCGTCTGAAGAATCTTGTACCAAACTGTCGTTAATAAAATAAACTCAAAGGACTACAACCAACGCATAAGTGCATCAAGATCAGCCTGCGTCTCAGATGGAAGATTAATTTCTTCATCTATATTGTGCATTGCATCCAAATCTCGGAGTATCTTTTGACAAAAGGTCGTACAGCATCAACTCTTGCACTCCATCTTGTATTTGACATTGAGTGAAGTGAAATATTTGCTGTTGACTGTAAAATTTTCCACCTACTTAATGCAAAAAGTTTGTAAGGCTTTTGGACTTATCCCAAAGTATCATTTGACTTCTAAGTCTCTTTCCATAGCATAAACCCTACACAGATTAAAAGTGTGTGCACCACAGGGAGAAAAATATGCTTGGGGGTTTTCAGCGAGAATTCTGGTTTTTTCTCCCTTAAATTTCCCTGACATATTTGATACGTTGTCGTATGCTTGGCCTCTGCATAACTGGAGGTCCAATCCACAGTTTTGCAACACGGTCTTTATATTCTCAACAATAGCTTCACCAGTCTTTTGGTCAAAGTCAGTAAGCTTAACAAACCTTTCAAAAACATCCCATAAGCCTTTTTTCTTAAGAATGTATCTTATTACAAAAACTAGTTGCTCTTTGTGTGAAAGCATCTGGCGTCCCATCAACTATAATGCTGTAGTAAAGGGATTCTTTAATTTCTTCTGTGCTGTAACTTTCCAATTTGTTACCACAAACTTTCAAAAATTCATCTGGGGTCCTCCACGATAGGTAGTGAGCTTGCAGTCTTTATTCGGACTCTTTGGCACTTGAAACTTCCAAATGATCTCTGTCTGAATTGTAACGTCCTATCAGTTTCAATGGGGACAAGAAATGTCCACAATAATCCTGATTTACTATATAGCTGCTACCTTTGAAATGAAGATTTCTTTCTGCTAGGAATAACACTACATCTATCACGGCTGTTAAAATCCTTTTCCCTTTCGCCTATTCTTCTAAAATACATTTAATCAAAGCTCCATCAATTGCAGATTTTCCACCTTTAAGTACAATGAGAAGTTATTTCCATTTTACATAGTTATTAATGTAGTTTGGATTTGATTCATGGCTTTTTTTCTTGTCATTTATCTTTTTCCAATGGTCATTTAATCCGCACTGCACAAATTTTGACTGTTGTTTACTAACATCTTCAGATTCAAATAAACAACAAGGGAAGCAAAATAACCCCTCTTTTTTCTTACTCCAAACCATCCAATCTCAATTAGGAGATTTCCATTACTTAATTATTTTGAAAAGACAGTCATCGGGAAAGGCCTACCACTGCTGTCTCGAGGCATACACCCTGGCTTACTAGGGGGCCCCTTTAGGACTATCATATCTGAAGATTTATTATCAAGTCTAACCCATGTGGGTCGATCAGTACTCACTTCAAAATGTTCCGTTCCTTTGGAATTTTCTTCAAGGTCAGAAGGAAGCATGATTAAACATTGTTCGTCTTCTGATGTATAAATTTTACTTGATTCCGTTCTCTGATTTTCACCTCCACGAACTGAACAATCCACTTCTTGAGACCCACTATTACTAATCAGATCAATTTCCTTGAAAACTGATGGAATATCCTGATGATTCTCTGAGGTAGACATGACGTTCTCTGGTAATGGCAGAAGGTCTTCCGTGTCAAATTGTTTTCCATCTTCTTCTGTACTGATTCCGGTCCTAAAAAAGCTATCGAGGGTCCGTTTACCACGTTCTCCTTCAGCTTTTCTAACAACTATTTTTTTCTTCCTTTTTTTCAGCACCAGATGAATAGATGTGCTTCAGGATCTTGGAGTTAGGTCTGCTGAATTTCTAATTAAATGACAATCTAATTTCTAATCTAACATAAACAAAGGGAGCGCTGCAGACGACTGCGGTTTGCACTGTAGGGGGTAATGCTAGGCAGACCAGCATTACCCCCTATGAAGGGGTGACACAAACGGAGGTATTTTAGTGGCACGACGCCGGGATTCGCTCCGAGCACCCTCAACACCGAAAGCCAGCGCGCTGTACTACAGGACCACCAGAAGCCCATCTTACAAACATAGAGTGCGGAAATTCTCTATTTATGTTACTTCTAGTATCGTGAGCAGACTAAACATCTGAGAAAGGCGATTTTTCTAGTATCCTACTTAACGTGTGTTAAGTCCAACCCGAGGGATTTAATTTTGCAATCATGCAGCCGTTATCTTGAGCAAGAATAATAGACGCGTAATAGGTTGTCAGCCAGAGCCCACGTTCCTCTTATTTTGTGGATGAAATGTTCTGCTACTTTTTCAGGTTTTTGATGATCTGATTTTGAAAAAAAAAGTGAATCTGGCCATTTTTATGCTTTTATGCAAATATGTAGTTATGTTCTAGCGTTTTTATTTCATATACAGGGTAATTCCAAATTCTCTGTACATACTTTTAGGGCTGGTACAGCACACTGTAACCATCATTTATTGTTTAAGAATGTATGGGCGCAAGTGACGCGTTGCCGGAAAAGCAGACATGCATCTCATGTACGTCCGTGCAAATGGTAACGGCAGAGCTGCGCTACGAATGTATCAGGAGCGCTTTCCTCATAGACGAATGTCGGACCGACTGTGGTTTCAGCATGATGGGGCGCCAGCCCATTTCAGCACTGTTGTGCGCAATTACCTGGATGCCACTTTTCGGGCGCGATTGGACTTGTCGCTTGGCCACCCCGATAGCCTGATTAGTTACTGGACCAGTCGCTTGGCCGATAGCGCGACTGGACCGCTATCGTCCGCTATCGGCGCGACTGGAGTCGCTGGATGCCGATAGCGCGACTGGACCAGTCGCTTGGCCACCCCGATAGCCTGATTAGTTCTTACGGGGACATCTGAAGAGTCACGTTTATGCGACTCCAGTTGACTGTGTTGAGGATTTCGTCGCTCGAATATCCGTTGCTGCTGCACGTGTGCGTGGAATACCTGGCATCTTTGAAACTGTACGCCAATCACTCCATGGACGCTGCCAAGCATGTATTACTGCTACTGGGTGCAATTTCGAACACTTCTTGTAAACGTAGCACTTGTCAACGACGCTGTCAATAAACATTTTTTTTTCTTTCCTTTCACGTCTCTTTCCCGTGTTTGTGCCTCAACGCGTCACTTGCGCCCATACATTCCTATACAATAAATGATTGTTATAGTGTCCTGCACTAAGTTTGTACCATGAATTAGGAATCACCCTGTATTGTCGTTGTTTATGCCTCCTGGCCGGAATGTATTTCAGATCAGATTCATGCAGGCTTGCAGGCTGAGGGGTGCGGCTCTGACTTATGATGGCACCACAAAAGTCGGAGTCCGACTTATCCAGGTACCACCTCTCCTTTCACCGAGCAACCTCAGGGGTGACATCCGGGGGAATCGTACATTCCTCATCCACTGACCTCAAAGAAGGACTTTCCGGTCTAAGGATTTAACGAGCCCAGATCCGACCTAGACACGAAAGTGGTGTCGGGATTCGATCCGAGCACTCTCAGTGCTGAAAGCTGACATGCTATCACTAGGCTACCTTTAGCCCTTATTTCATATATGCATGTGTTATACACACATTATAGCAATGAATGGCTTTAACGTGTGTATAGCACATGCAACCTCATGCAACACACAAATGAAGGGAGACATTATGTTACGTTCTTAACTTTTTTTTTTGTTGTTTGCATAAAATTACTCCAAAAATGTAATGTGACTGGGTGCTAAGGATAAACCACTTTATGTCTACTGGATTTTTCTCTTTTTCTTATAAACTTTATTGTTGAGCTACGATAAACATAGGTATACGACTTTTTAATATAAGTAGAACCTCGTTTGTTCGGACTAACTGGGACCATAGGCAATCTGGATAATCTGGGTAATCTGGGTAATAAGCAAAACAAAATCCTTAACCAAGCAAACTTACCGTTTATTAAGATAAAAAACTATGTTTTGCAACAAAATTACATAGTATTCTTTACAAGACATTAAAAAATATAGAGATAACTTTTGACATAATTTCTTAAATTCTGAGAATTGGTCACTGTCTTCAGAGAATTGGTCCACTGTCTTCTTTTTCAAACACATGTGGCGTTTAAATGAAGCACGGTCACACAAACGCTTTATCATTAATAGTTCAGCTGGAGTGGTGTCGGGCTGACGCTCCAAGTACGCCATGATGTTTGTCGTCTGGTGAGCAGCATCTGCTTGTGTTGTGATGATAATTAAGAGTTTTTAAATAATTAACGTTTATTTTAATATCGGGTTTTGAGATAAATAAGTTAGTAAAGTAAACAATTAAATGTTAGTAACGGTTGTGCTTTGTTAAAATCAATTTATTAAGCCTCTGCTAAATATACTTGATGGTTAAACTTGTGGTGATCAAATATTCATTTATTTGATTAATGTCATCGCATTTGGAGAATAGTGCGCAAATTTCTCGAAATGTTTTGACATTGGGAAAAATTAATTTAGGGGAGATCATCGTACATTTGGCTTCATTATTCCAATTGTTATTATTTAATTTATCTTATTTATAAACCTTGTAAGTGGCTGGTACGTATTTTTGGCTGGTGAATTTTACTACAAAGGTTGAAGAAATTTAGATAAATGGTAAATGTTTTAGATATGTTCATTGTTTTTCTTTCTTTCCCAAAAACTGAATCTGTGCTTTGTAACAAGTTCTTATCGCTACCCTGTGTTGGCCGCTGTATGTAACCCGATACATCCGCTTCGCGCCACTTTTCGAATGGGGGAGAAATCCCAGAATAACAGGAGAAGGAAGGTGCGCAAGGATACATCAAGTGGATGACCAGGGCGCTGTGAATTAAATTTAATCAATAAGAACGAGAGGGGGGTGAATAATAAATTGTATAACGATTTGTAGAGATCAAGAATATAACCTGTAGCCTCCCCCTCATTTTTTTATCTGCAATTCACGGCGCGCCGATGAACTTCTTTGTATGGAAGCTGATTTTACGCGAATGATGCAAGTGGTGACAAGGGGCTGACTCGGGAGCGCGGGAGTTTTAAAAGGGGATTCTGGACTGGTAGCGAGGAGGCGTGAGACCCAAGCTTGGAGCAGTCCGGCTCTCGGCCTCGGGACGATGCAAGTTGTTGGGTGATATTCTTTCTTTTCCTTTCTTTTCTGTTCTTTAAATTCTATCCTTAAATTCTCTCCTTTTTGAAAGCTGCAGCAGAGTCATTAAGATTCAATTTAAATTTTTTATTTTTTTAATGATTAGCAAGTACACATAGAATAATTAAGCTTTTGATTCACCAGCCACTTCATTTTGTTGCATTGATTTTTATATAATTATTTGTATTATGGAGAGTAGAATTCGTTTAAACGAAATTGTATTTTATTCAAGTGAATATGGTTTTTTTCGGAATAATGTTGAGTAAATCTTGAGATAATGAGTTTGATTGTTATAATGTCAGTGAAAATGCTAATAAATTTGTTATTTTTAGTTTGTAAAGTTGTCTCATGTCAGTCCTTGCCTTTGAGTTAAGTTTCTAATTTTTAGCTTTAGGTTTTTTTTATTTCAGCAGATTTGATTTTCTTGAGTTTTCTTTTAGGGTGAAGTAATTTTATTTTTAGGTGTACTCCAATGTTTGATAGAGAGGTAATTTCAATTGATTTAATTGCATTTTTCTTTTGGCTCATTAATCACCACAGTGATGCATCACAGTAAGACGAACCTAGGGTAAATTTTAATTATATTTATGGGTTATTGCATTAAATAAAAACACAACGCAAACTTTCCATCTAACTTAATGTACTAACCACTATGGCTATTATTGAAGAAAATTTAACTGAAACCTGGTATTAAATGTAAATGAAGTAATTGATTGTTAAGAGTTATCCTAATTATTATTTAGTAATTATTATAAGAAGATATTAATTACCCCATACACAAATTTCGTCGCCACACTTGTGTCGTCTGCTGTTGCGGTGTGATCGCTCCCTCCTCGTCCACGTCATCTTCTTTCTCACTGTTTTCTGTAGATGTGCATGCCGCTACAATTTCTTCTTCCGTCATAGGGCCGTAGCCACCGTCATTATTGCCTTTCAGCCACCAACTAACGCCTTCCATATCAACATCTGAGCCCCCACTTATTGTTCCCGACATTTGCAGAAGGCCGTCTGCAACCATTTGCACCAAATCATCGCTTGCCATTTCGTTTGTAGCACAAATAGCTGGGGAGTCAATCCACGTCAACGCCCTGTGACACTCTAGTAAAGCTTTGTTAAACTCAACAAAAAGCATTTCATTACCATAATTTATTGCACCATCTATGCAGGAACTGTACAGTGAATCAAACTAAAAAGCGAATATGTAGCGTACTTGTAGTCACGTTCTTGCTATCATAGTTAAAAATTATTATCTAATTTGAACATTAAATAAAAAAAAAGTCTACAAATTTGATCCGGATAAACGAGGTTTTACTGTACATAGGTTTTTCAAAGCAGTTTGCTCGCTTCTGCAGCATCCCTCGTTTATACTTAAAAACAACCGTCGTTCAAGATTAGCATCCATAAAACTTTCGTTCATTTTTTGTTGGCCGTCAAAAGCTCATCTGGGTTTCGCTCTGCGCTCTCTAGAATAAATGTCTCTGGGGATTTACACTAAACTACCTATTAGGGCCCCCTTCCCGAGCAGAACTTGAAATGTCACGATAGATCATCCGCACGTACGCGTCTCGGATAAAACGTGCGTGACCTTTTAGGGTGTAGAAGATATATGTATTATTTAGATTTTTGTATAAGTCTTTTCCTCGGAACCAAGCTTGAAGTCTGAGCATTAAAAATATATCTAAATTTTCCGTCTTCAAGATCCAGGACTATCAAAAGTTTGACAATATCCGCATGCTGTAAAGTTTTCACGTAACTCCAAGTTGCTATCAAAAATTATTGAGGCTCCTGTGTACTAACCCTATCGGATTCGCTCGCCTTTGGAGAAAATGTGTCCAAGGATTGTCGATTTGGATTGAGAGTTTTTTTTTAATTGTACTCCGTAATAGAAAAAGAAATTTTTACACATTGGGACATTTTTCGGTTTTTTAAATGCAAATAATATTTTAAAATTTAAATTATTCGGCGGGAAAATCTGGTCTAATATGTTTTAAACTCTTGTGAATTCCTTTGGTGGACGACATTTATAAAATGAATCCTGTTGTTGCAAGGTGCAGAAAAGTTCGGGCTATCTGAAAATACCATTTTTATTACCATGTTTTTATTAACTCGCTTTCTTGTTTGTTTGTGTGTGTGTTTGTCCAGTACAAATCTCGCAATCGATTTTTAACTAACTTACCGACTAGCTAGACATTTGAAACTTTTAGAATAGCTCAGAACACGATGACAAAACATTTTTTAATACTTTTAGTCATCTTTAAGCAGAATTAAATTAATTTTCAGTTATTTTCAGTTAATTTTGTTTTGTAGACTGGTGGAGCCATCTATTCGCCGGAACGGGAACGAAAGTTAAATGCAACTTCCAATTAACTTCATTTTCTTTCAAGTTGATGGGATAATTCATCAAAAATTTTTTAAAAAAGTATTTATTAATACATAGAATTGTCAAGTTTATATGATTCAACAGAAAATTTAAAAACATGGTATATAAAAAGTTCTTTTTGTCTTGTAATTATTGGATTATCAGCATCTATGGAGCTGTGAATAGTACACACATTTTCTCCGTAGGTTAACACTGAGATGAGGGAATCCAATAGGGTTAGTACACAGCAGCCTTAATGTAAATTCGGATTTGATGCTCTCGTGCCAAGCCACTGAGCTGTTAGGACTTTTCGTTTCCTAGCAGTTTAACTAGTTCTTTATTAATAGAAGTCAGAACTTTTGGATAAAAGTAACAAAACTCAACCGAGACCATAGAAATACTGATTTAATATTTGCACTTATCTATGTACTAGCTGAAAACCCGTACTTCGCTACGGAGTACATTCAAATTAAATACAACGGTCAATGTATACAATTGATGTAAAAAAAAACAAAAAATATATTTAAAAAAATCGTAACGTATATTTGTATGGACAAAATAATATAGAAGAAAATATTCAAATTGAATCTAATGGAACATACTAAAGAATATAATACAGTTAATATAGTACAGTTTAAGGAACATATAAAATAGAAGAAACAATGCAATTTAAGGAACATATATTTTCTTGTATTTTAATATTTTTTTGGATAATGTCCAATCGTCTGTCGCATTAGAAAGAAATTTTTTTTGACTATTTCGTTGTATGCACGTGACGATAAATTAATTTAAAGTACCAGAGAAAGAAATCACGTGATCAGCATTTAATAAATTAAATTCTAAAAATTAATCTTTAAAATTTCACCAGAAATCAGAAATTGGACGTAAAGATTCGTAAAAGATCTTATTTTAAAGGAATTTTTATCATCTTTCTCGCGATATAAATTTTATAACCCTCAAATTATTATTTTAAATGCAAACTTAAAGAATGTTACAAATGCAAACTTAAAGAATGTTATTTAAAAAAAAACTAAGAAGAATTTTCGAAAAATCTTTCTTGCCGCACCCTTACACCATAAGAAGAATAGCCATGCAAAATTTCAGCCTTTTAGGTGCAGCGGTTTAGTCTGTGCGTTGTATGTCAGTGAGTCAGTCAGTTACGGAACTGTTTTATATATATAGATTACACATGGTGGACGCTGTTTATGGTCAGCTAAACTATGCATGGTAAGTTAGAAAGAATTAACAATATGCAAATTCACTAGATAATAAATTTGTGGCACCGAAAAAGTTCTTGGTACAAAGGGAAAGAGAGAGATTCTTGCCGGAGCACGACCGCATCATGACGGGACAATAAATATTGGGAGTAGCAGAATGCATATAATATTTATATATTTCACATTTACAAATGCATATAATATTTTAAAATTTAAATTATTCGCGAGGAAAAAATTTGGTCTAGTGTGTTTTATACGCTCCTAAATTCCTTAGACGGACGAAATTTGTGAAATGAATCCTGTTGCAAGGTGCAGAAAAGTTGAAGATATCTGAAAATACCATTTTTAACGGATTATCTGCATTTATGGAGCTGTCAATAGTAGACACGTTTTCTCCATAGGTTAACATTGAAGTGAGCGAATCCAATAGGGTTAGTACATAGCAGCTTTAATATTTTAAACATTTGTTTTAAAAACTGTCGCACGGATTTATATTAAAAGAGCCTTCAGCGTCACCAATAGCTTTTCAATTTTTCCTACCACTATCATCTCAGATAAATTTATGCTTCATAAAATACAACGTCCGGTTATATTTAGTGTAAGTTTATCATTTTCTTCTTTCTCGAGGCGGTACCCTCTAAAATGACATCCTCGTGAAATACACCGAAAGTGTATTTAATACGGAAGTAATTGTAACTCATCAACCCCCCCCCCCTTTTTGTGTGTGTAGTGAAGTCAATGTCACCTGGAAAGATGATGAGTACCATATTTCTCGGATCATAGAATGAAGCAGACTATAAAACGCACCTCAAATTTATGAGAGGATTTTTAGAAAAGAATATTTTGTATTTTGTTAGGTATAGAAAGGTATTTTCAATTTATTACTTAATAAAGATAAAATATATATATATATATAATGATATATATATATATATATATATATATATATATACACTGAAGTGCCACTGAATTAGGGATACCTACCTAGTAACGAGTTGGGCCTCCTCTGGCCTTGATAACGGCTGCCACACGACGAGGCATAGATTCAACAAGTTACTGGAAATGTTCCACGGGAATGGCTTGCCAAATATTGGCTAAAGCTGTCCATAATTCAGTAAGGTTCTTTGGTGCTGTGTGATGGCCTTTCACGCCTTGTTCCAAAACATCCCAAAGATGCTCAATAGGATTTAAGTCTGGGCTTCTAGGTGGCCAATTCATGACAGAGAAGTCAGAGGAATGCTCATCCAACCAGCCAGTAGCCAACCGGGACTTGTGAGAGGTACAGTTGTCTTGCTGAAAAACTCCATTAGCGTGCGGATAACAGAACATGCATAAACGGATGGAGGTGATCACCTAGCAACTCTACGTACCGAATTGCATTGAGGGAGGTTGGTACACGCACCAAAGATCCCAAACTGTGCCACGAAAAAACACCTCAGACCATGATTGACCCACCATGCCCTTGTACAGTTCCAGCCAGGCATGCAGGATCCATGACTTCATGAGCCTGACGCCATATTCTCAGCCTCCCGTCGGCGTTAAGTAGTCGAAATCGAGACTCATCACTCCATACTACTCGTTTCCAGTCCTCTACACTCCAGTCTCTGTGCTCTCTTGCCCAGGCAAGACGTGCAGCCCGATGGCGAGTATAGTGAAATGGTACTCTCGTAGGTCGACGGCTCCCGAAACCCATACGGTGAAGCGAGTGTTGCACAATCCGTTTACTGACTGTACGACTGGCACCGTCATTAAACTGGGTGGTAATTTGAGCTAATGTTTGGCTTCGCTGGCTACGTACAATACGCCTGAGCCGTCTCTGACCACGCACTGTCAAGGCTAATTGTCCTTTGCAGTTTGCCCGATCGCTAGTTTTTTTTCCCACCATACACGTATCCTTGGTATACTCTTGACACTGTCGACCTTGAAAATCCTAGCTGTTTGACGATTTCGGAAATTGAATGGCCCATGCGTCGCGCACCTACGATTTGTCCGCGATCGAAGGCGTCTAAATCAGGCAGTTTACCTATACTGGCAATTCCAACGACTAATTCAGAACAACCACAGTACGCGCTATATATGCAGTTACCACAGCGCCCTCACTTGTGCATGCATGATGCGCAGCGCTACACAATTTGCATAGGCTTTTTTATCCCTAATTCAGTGGCACTTCAGTGTATATATATATATATATATATATATGGATATATATATATATATACAGGTATTCCTTGACTTACGACCGAGATAGGGGCCGAGACATTGGTCGTAAGTTGAGTTGGTCGTAATTCGAGTTTCAAAAAAAATTTTTATATGTGTACATACATATACTTTTTACTTTCATACATACATACGTAATTTAAAATAGATTGTACTTTATCAAGAAGACATAAATTATTCTTCGCCATCAATACTTAATATTTTAGTACAATCCATTGGTTCAGAATTTGCGACAGAAGTTACTTTGCAAGATTTTTCAACAAAGTTATCCAAGGAAGTTTGCGTCTCCTTTTTTCTTGTATATTGTCTGGTAGCAAGCCAGCGTTTCCGGACACTTGTGAATCTTTCTTCTTTTGCATCCATTGCATCTTATTGCTGTAGTACTTTATTAAAATAGGGAAAAGATGAAGCCATTTCTTTCAAAAGAAATTTTTTGGGGGTTGTTCTTCGGCTTGTTCGTGTGTTTCATTTCTAAGTCTATTAAACTTCTATTTATTTTAGTGGCACTTTCACTATTTCCAGCCATACTGGGGATAAAATTATGTATGTACTTGTACTGAACCTCACATATAAAAATCGAACCACTACATATTTAACAATGCAAAATAGTTGGTAATATTTTTATGTAATAATAATGAGAAGCTACTTATGATTGCACATTTGTTTTGTTAACTCTCGAATGAAGGTTTATTTGATTTATCGTGGGGATATCGAAACCATTGCATCATGCATTTTTATTATTGCGTCGTAAATTTGTGCAGTATTTCAGAATATTGCATCATATTTTTAATAATTATGTAATACATATTGGAATGTACTGTACATTCGAGGAAGAATATTTTTCAGAAAAATAAATAAAAATAAATATAAACGAATATAAAAATTTCGGTCGTAAGTGCGAGCCGTCGTAAGATGAAGGATACCTGTATATATATATATATATATATATATATATATATATATATATATATATATATATATATATATATATATCGTGACTAAACGGGAGAATACAGCTAGTCTGTGCGAAAGCAATTACTCCTCGCTAATGACCACTCCTGGCTTATTCGAACTGTGGATCCCTCCATCGTCATGGAAGGAGAAGGTCACCCGGATGTGTTATCCTGCTTTCTACAAATGGGGTCGGAACTCGCCGTCAGCTCTAGGTCCACCCCAGTAGGTCTGTCGGGGGTCACCGGAACCTAGCAGAAGCGCGGAGCATCCGTAGACAGAGAAATGACCCTCGAGCCCAAGTATTTTCCATGCGACGGCACTTCTGAGGTGCTTTCATTCAAGACTTGTTGATTCAGAAATTTGTTTTTTTTCCTTCCCATCTCGCATAACTCGTTTCAATTAAGAGGTCTAGCCGCGGAACGGGTGACAAACGTGCCCGGAGTCCTTCCTCGGAAGAAGGCTTTATTCCCGTGCGCGCATAAAACCGCTTTGAAATTTGTGAAAAAGGTCTCTGCTAGTGGAATCCGGATGAATCCCGAAAGGTTAAGATACCGAGGGCCTGTTCACATTGCAGTCCGGCAGCGGCAGCGTCAGCGTTACTCGCTTTGAAATATATTTAACCAATTACAAACCTCCAAATGATTAGCCACGAAATTGTTAAGGTCTGTCATTGGTTTAAAATATGCCAATCGCTGGCGGAATTCCGCCAGCGATAGGAGGTGCCACCTTCAGTCAGTCCAATAACTTTGGGGAGAAATAGCGTATTTTCCACTTACGTGGACGGGGATTTTAATTCTCTATAATTATTATCCTCTGGTGATAATGAGGGTTACAGTATGTATCCTGGGGAAACGATATTTCAAATCTTGCATCGCCCCTGGTGGACACATTTTCTTCATAGGTTAACATTGAGTTTGAGCGAATCCAATAGGGTTAGTACACAGAAGCCTTAAAGAAGAATAGTCTTAAAGAAGAATGTCGGCAATCTTTGGATACGTTTTCTCCATAGGTTAACATTGAGTTTGAGCGAATCCAATAGGGTTAGTACACAGATGCCTTAAAGAAGAATTAAAGAAGAATAGCCTTAAAGAAGCCTTAAAGAAGAATGTCGGCAATCTTTGGACACGTTTTCTCCATAGGTCAACATTGAGGTTCAGCGAATCCAATAGGGTTAATATACAGAAGCCTTAAAGAATAATTCTTTTATATGTAAATAACAAGGAAAAATTCTCAGTTTTATGAGAGTATTATTTCATGGAGACAGTTTGAAATATACTGTACAAAATAATTTTATCGCTTTATTATTTTTTTTCTGCATTATGTTTATAAAATACAAGATCACGCGTCACCTCATCAATCATCCATTGTTCATAGGTTACGAAGAATTCAAGCTGTTCCATTGCACAGTACTGAAGGTATATTTTGAAATAATTGAACTGCTTACTTGTGATATTCATAGTTTGAGAAGCGAAATTAATGAGGCATAACTATAACAGAGCCTAACTAAGCGTGTTTTTGATGGCAGGTTTGGATATGTTTTAAGAACAAAAGAACATTTTTCATTTTTTTTCATCGTCTTAGGGCCACATTACCGAGATAGCGTTATTTTTCAGAGCATAAAACAGTTTTCCGTGAATAAGATTCCCCATTCTGATGATATATAGTAGCAATGAAATTGGAATTTAAAAGAAAAGGAAATTTTCATATAAATGGTGATAAAGGCCGTTAAATATGATTTTAAATGTCTGTAATTGCGATAAGCTACCTTCTATAGTTGTAATAACTTTCTGACAGTGATTTTTCACCAAATCTAGACGCTTCCAATTAAGGCGTTCCCGTTGAAAAGAGGGTTAGTGCCAAAATTTCCGAAGAGCATATTTTCACTGATTCAAGGGTTTTTTCCAAGGCTAATGGCGTGGAAAAGGAGGTAAGTGCCTAGCACAGAACTAAGCCAAACTAGCTAGGCACTTATCTCCCTTTTACACGCCATTATCCTTGGAAAAAACCCTTATATCCTTATAAGGGTATTATACCCTTATACCCTTATTCCGAAGATCATGAAAAAATGCTCTTCGGAAATTTTGGCACTTACTCTCTTTTCAACGGGAACGCCTTAATTTATTTTTAATTTTGAGACTGATTAATAGTTGAAATCGCTTCATAGGGCATTCGCAAAGAAATAAGTGCACACTTAAAAAAACACACCAAAGATTTGCGAATTGGAAATACAGACTTAAAAGTATC
The DNA here is from genome assembly GCA_907164885.2 of Dolomedes plantarius. Classification (NCBI taxonomy): domain Eukaryota; kingdom Metazoa; phylum Arthropoda; class Arachnida; order Araneae; family Dolomedidae; genus Dolomedes; species Dolomedes plantarius. The sequence goes on from OU015499.1 coordinate 112,204,801, forward strand.
ATTTATTATACTTCCCCTGGTCTGATTTGAACGAAACCGTTTAATTTTATTAAAACTCATTTTAGGGCTTCCAGACTTTTACAAATTTGGCTCAGTAAAGCCCACTGCATTACAGACAAGCAAACAAATTGACCCAATATATAGATTCTTTCTTAAAAACTTAAACTTTAGTACTATTCATTGGTGGCTAAATTTAATTTCATAATTTCATAATAAAATTCCCCATTAAAATTCCATATTTGCACAGGGAAATTCAAATATTTATGCAGATAAGAGTGAGATAATTTTTTTTCCAATGCGGCAGACGGGTTCTTGGACATTATCCTTACCGCCATATGACACCTCTGGCCACTTTCCTGGGAACATCGTATAGGTGGACCAACATTACCCCCCTATGGGCCGGTTCCGTAATTTTGAACCGAGTCAAGTGAAGAGACCGGGACACTTGACCCCACACCTCCAAAGTTAAATAGGGGGAGATAATGACCTGGTAGATTTTTATGGATGTTCGTTATGTTTTTATGTTAACGTCCCTCACAAGAACATGTATCCTATAACATAATGCTTAAACTTTATTTAATTTCACTTAAGTATGCAACTAAGATGAATTGATAAATTTTGAAACTCTTTCATAAATTTGAAAAAAAAAATAGTGTGACAAATTCTGCACCCTTCATCAAGTAATAATAGAGAAAAAGTTAGTTTTGTTTAAGAAAAAAAGCGATTAATTTTTTGTTAGCCATTATTTTTGCAAGAGAATATAAAGTTTTCAGCATTTTATTTTGTCGTGCTATTTGTCCCTAACGTTTGGTTCAATTCTATGTTCATATGTATACTCGTATATGTAGTTATAGGTACTAAACACCTTTCACTCTCCGGCAAAGAAGAAAAGTTTCACATATAAATTGTAAGCTGGTGAAACATTTGTCCTTTTTCTAATACCTCTATTGATAAAACAAAAATCTTACTTGGGTGCGATCGCGTTCAATGGATATGGGCTGCTTCGAAAGATCTCGCAACCAGTTTCACCTTGAATGTCCGGGCTTGGGGTTTCGACACTGTTTATCCCGTCTTTTTGGACTTTGCCCTTGACAACAAACCCTCTGGCGACCCTGTATTTTTAAGTGGTCTTTATCAAGGTTTAAGATTAACCCTTGGTTTACGATGCTATCCTGGAAAAACAAACTTGTTTAGACTTATCTGAAACCACCAGGGGCGATGCAAGTTTTGAAATATCGTTTGCCCCGTATACATACTGTAACCCTCATTATCACCAGAGGGTAATAATTATAGAGAATTAAAATCCTCGTCCACGTAAGTGGAAAATAAGCTATTTATCCCCAAAGTTATTAGACTGACTGAAGGTGGCACCTCCCATTCAAATTTTTTTGCCGGGTTAAGTTTGCCTTGCCCAATCAGGGAAAAAAACAAAGATGATAACGAATAACAAACAACTCAAAGTGCGAGCTGTATTTTCGCTGGCATTAATGACACCAGATAAACATTGCTTTCTTGCTCGTTCACCAACAGTCCGAATGCTCTGGAAGCAACACCGAGAGATAAAGAAATAAAAATGTAAAAACTAGCCTTCTGGCTACCCCGTGGTATGCTGATAATTAAAGTTCTACGTGATTTTTTTACAGGTAGCGATAACTATAAGAACATACGTCAACCCGGGCACTACTATCAAAGTTGCCCCTTAATTAAAGGGTGAAATCTGGATTCTTAACATTGTTTCGTGAGAAAGTGGATAAACTAATTTCGTCTATCACGATAAGGCGCCAGAAAGTTTGTTTCGGATATATCTAGCGAGCGCCGAATTGCGTGACACACGTGAAAGGGGGTCCAACTGGGACCCCCAGTGTGGTTGAGTGGCCAGTGTCCCGTCCTTCTCTCACATGTCATCCGGCACGTGAAAACCATCCCATTCACGTGTGATCGGGGAGGGCCAAGGTCAGGTCTTATTCTGAAACATGCCCCAGGGAAATGAGGGTCGATGTCTACCATTGGAGGCTTTTTGAGATGCAAAGTTTGAAAAGAGAGGGAAAGAAATTGATAAAAAAAAAAAAAAAATCCCGCGGAGGAACGAGTTGGTCACATACGCTCTGGAAGAATCGGGGAAAGGATGCGGAGGGATCAGGGTGTGGAGGACACCGCAAGAGCGACTCGCGAGACCGGATTGCTCGACTCGGAGCTGTGCGGGAAAAACTGATTACGAGTTAGCCCGTCTGCACACGGAGCAACTCAAAAGAAACTCATAACTGACTCAAATCACAAATCAGGCCGTGATGAGTCGCAACCTATGTAATTGAATGGAGCCACGCACACGACGCAACTGGTTACAAACCCGTCCGGGGGCGGGTTTGTAACCAGCTGACGGACTGAGCGATCCGTCACTGCCATGCGCACAATTTGCCTGTCATCACGTGAAGTGGTGCGCTGAGGTGGATGCGATCGAGCACGCCGGTCCTTCGTATCCTCCTGCATCCAACGATCACATATCCGCATTACAGTTGTTTGGTTTCGTCCAACAAGACTACCGATTTCCCTGAAAGATAATCCACAATCTCGGTAGGCCACTATCCTTCCTCTGTCGAACTCGGATACTTGACCAAAAGATGATCGCTGTTTTCGACGAGGCATAATTGAACGTTTTTTTTAAAAAACCACAAGAAAAACACAATTGCCGAACTTGAAATCGTCGAAATCTCTAAGCCTTAAATAGCGCTTTGAAGTGGCGCCACAGGCGCGCGTGATGTGCGTCTGCGCTGAAATTCTAATCATTTGGATATCTCACCTCCGCTAATGCATGTTGTAAATTTCATGTTATTTGCATGTTTCTTTCAGGGTGTTGCATTTACAGTGGCCAGCAGTGTATATAGATTATACTTTCCTTTCGAACAAAATATTTAAAAATATTTTTCAACCTGTAACATCTTTAAATGAAACATGCCGAACACCTCAATGGTTTATATCTGGCGCGTGTTCATTTAAGAATTAAAATTATAAAACAACTAAGTTAAATTTTTTGTATTAATTATTTAACGTTACTGGACAATTTACATAGAGCGCAATGTAATACATTTAAAATGAATGTTGACGAAAGTCCCATTGCTAAAAAGCGTGGTAAGGCCAATATACGGAAATCTAGATGGCTTACAAGACAAAGTGAGGAATCTCTAAAACGAATACGTGCAGCAGACCGTTAACAGACAGAATTTAATATTTCATAATTAATACATGTAATAGAATTAAGTAAAGTGATGCTATTATGTGGAGTTCAGATTTTATTTATATTTTTAAAAAATTGCATCTTAAATGTATCATAATAGTGCTAATATTGCACAATTTTAATAATAAAAAATGTGTATAATTTAAATAAAAGAAAGCAGAGAAGTATACAAATAATATACAAATAATATTGATTTTGCATATGAAAATTGATAAAAATTAAAATGAACACGTAATTTTTGACCGGCTAACCACTAGTATATATATATATTTGGTATTAATTGCCTACATTGACCATTGTATTTAATTTGAATGTACTCCGTAGCGAAGCGCGGGTTTTCAATTAGTATATATATATTCTTTAATATAATCTGCTCGCCATACAATTGTTACGGTAAAAGTGATTATCGTCGCAATTGTAAAACTAATAATGTATAAAAAATAACTAAGTGCCTTTAATATTGATATTAGTATAACGTTCTGAAAAGCAGAATCTTATTGTTATATATTTTGTCTGTATACACAGAATATAATTTCTTTCTATATTTTTCATTATATATTTTCTATCGACTCTGTACACATTATTTTTTATAAACAACCTTTTATTTATTTTGTAAACAAACATTATTCATAAAACTTTTTTCCAAACAACATTTTTTCACTACATTTTTCGGAACTTTTTGTGCCGGTTTTTGACCGACATCTCGAAAACGCTACGCATAACTAACTATCCATGACTGAGTAATGGTCTATCGATGTATACTCACCAACATGATCAAAACTTTGTCCTTGAAATTTATTTATAGTTAAAGAAAATGCCACAACTATTGGAAATTGTCTATGCAGTATATGAACGGTAATCTGCTTGCTGAAGTATCGCCTGTTATCCAATTTTAATGCGTGGAAGGAATACAGCATCGCCAGCATAATCATCAGTCACAATTTCTTTTTGCGTTTTTCTCCTTTATTCTTGCGTGAAGGCAGCTGACTGCGATCAAATTCTTATCCCAAGTAAATAAACTGAGGTAGGGGTAAAGGGATGCGGCATAAGTTCCAAACACGGATTCCAGTCGCCTGTAATTAAAACACTAACAACCTCAAAAACATTGCAGATTTTAGATTATATATAAATATATATATATATATATATATATATATATATATATATATATATATATATATATATATATATATATATATATATATATATATATATATATATATATATATATATATATATATATATATATAAACAGTTCCGTAACTGACTGACATACAACGCACAAATCAAACCGGTGGACTTAAAGGGTTGAAATTTTGCATTACGATTCTTCTTATAGCGTAGGATTGCACTAAGAAAGATTTTTTTAAAAAATTTCCTAGATTTTTTAAAATTAAATTTTTAAGCTGTTTTAGTAACTTTTTTTAAGTTTGCACTTAAAATAATAATTTGAGGGTTATGAAATTTATATCACAAGAAGGATCCTAAAAATTCCTTTAAAATGAAATCTTTATCGAATCTTTACCTCCATTTTCTGATTTTTTGGTGAATTTTTAAAGATTAAATTTTAGAATTCAATTTATTAAATGCTGATCACGTGATTTATTTTTCTGGTTCTTTAAATAATTTATCGTCACGTCCATAACAATGAAATAGACAAAAAAATATTTTTTCCCTGGCTAATGCGGCAGACGATAGAACATTATCCAAAAAATATTACAATACAGTAAAATATATGTTCCTCAAACTGAACTATATTAACTGTACTATATTCTTTAGTATGTCTTATTAGATTTAATTTGAATATTTTCTTCTACAGAGGCTGTTCGCACATTTTTTAGACGATTTTGGTAAGCGGTAATAAAAAAGCGTTTGCTGCAAAGAAATAATTGCAATTGTACTATGTTTTTAAAGGTCAAAATTATCGTCTACGGCTTGAAAGTTTTGTTTTTATTCAAAATTGCGCTTTTAACAAAGCAGTGGTTCGAAGGCTACATTTATGCTCTTTCCGAAGAGAAATATGCATACTCCTTTATCCAAAAACGATGTGAGAGTCATGGTTTTGTGTTATCTAAAGAGTCGATAGGTAATATCGTCAACAAGAAAGGAAAAAACGTCAAATTGGAGCCTCAAGTGGGACAAAAATTCCAAACAAGTATCCAAGGAAAAAACGGACATCTTGAACTATTGCAAAGGTACGTTGTTTAATGTTAAAAGAAAATCCTCCTAGTTAAAGGACAGTTGCAAAATCATTAAAATGCTCGGTGTCCACTGTAAACAAAATGATAAACGTTGATTTAAATCTTAAGAAAGCGAAAAAACACAATGTGCATCGTCTTCTTCCAAATCATATCGCTGAACGCAGGACACGCTGCAGAATTCTATATGAGAAACACTTATCCAAAGAAAAATGGAAAACAACTGTCACAATAGATGAATCATGGTTGTATTTAAAGGATTGCAACAAAAAAAGAGCCATTTATTATCATAAAAGGGGAGAAAAAAATTTAAGTACATGGTTCAAAGAATCGAAAGAAAGTTTTTCTAAGGGATTCATGATTGTTGCTGGTTTTTCTTATAATGGCAAGTTAAAAATAAAGAGAGTGGAAAAAAATGTCAAGATTAACTCCAAATACTATCAGGAACATATTTTATCGCCAATTTTTCTGAATGAAATACCATCGCTTTACCCACAGTGCCATCAATCTGCGAGACTCCATCAGGACAAAGCTAGCAGTCACACATCAAAATCCACTGTAAATTTCCTAAAAGAAATGGAAAAAAAACTGGTATCAAGGTCATACCCTTCACTGATATCCCTACTAAATCTCCCGATGTATCACCTATGAATTTTTGTGCTTTCGGACTTTTAAAATCTGCATTATCCAAACGTCGTCCCAAAACACTTACAGGACTCTGGGAAGCTGTTCAGGAGGAATGGGATAGAATACCTCTTCTGACACTTCAAAAGGCATTATTATCCTGGAAATTGTAGTGTCGAAAGATAGTTCAGAATAAGGGATATCAAATAGAACACTTAAAACACAAGAATTTTAAGTAATTTCGTTTTGTGAATACAATATACATCGTCTAAAAAATGTGTGAACAGCCTCTGTACATTATTTGTCGTTAAAAATATATCTTACTTTATATATATATATATATATATATATATATATATATATATATATATATATATATATATATATATATACTAGCGGCCCGTCCCGATTTTGTCCGTGTTGAACAAAATATTATACCAATAAATTTCCAGTTGATAGCCAATAAATTGTAAATCTTTTTTTACCTTAAATTTCCAATAAAAAGCGTAGTTCCAAATGTAGTTTACTTCAATAAACCCTTTAACGTTGCCAGTTTCAAAAATCCTTTTTGTATTTATCAATACCTCCTCTACTTGAATCCTAAAAATATTAAACCTTTTCCTTACGGGGTGGGATAGCATATATCCGAAGCACATACTGTCGAATAATACGGCGTGATGTCGGCAGAGATATAGTCTCGAATTCCACTTCGTTGTGACTTTCCTAACGTCTTTTCCCCCAAAGAACAATTGGGTGACATTCTGGGAACGGAGGGTCAATCTTGCCGAAAAGGACTGAATAATAATCTTTTGTCGTTTTAGCTAGAGGCTAATTCTTTTCAGGCGAGAGACATCAGAAGGGTGGTTCACCCGCGGTTCATCCATTTTCAGCCTTTTGAGAGATGAAAGAGGCACGGAGTGCCGATGAACTACTGTTGAAATTCTTCTTCAATAGTAAGAAAGCAATAAGAAAGCAATTAATCACTCTTTCCCCTGACCCCCCACGCTGAATGTCCCCCACGTAAAATGGGGATAGAAAGTAGATAACATTTTCCCGTTGTAAAGAGCGATTTCGAAAAACGGACCCGTAAGCTAAAGGGTGTTGCTGTGGTTACTTGACTGCGGTTGACAAAGGAAAAGATGTAAGGTACATTTCAATGTACAAAAGTTGTACATTACCCTTCACGTACAAAATCTGCTCTCTCTCTTTGTATATTATTATAGAAGTATAGATACACATTGGCATCCCAAAATTAGAATAAGAGATTAAATAAAAATGCAAAAATAAAAAAGGATTTTAAGTAAAGAATTTTTTTTAATTATTTTAAGCACCTAAAATAATATTCAAATTAATATTACGTTATTTATTAATTAAAGTTAATTTTTTAAAAGAAAGAAGTGTTCTTGAGACCGTAGTTTTATTCAAAAATAAAAAAGGATTTTAAGTAAAGAATGTATTTTTAATTATTTTAAGCACCTAAAATAGTATTCAAATTAATATTACGTTAGTTATTAATTAAAGTTAATTTTTTAAAAGAGAGAGGTTAAGAGATGAAATAAAAATACAAAAATAAAAAAAGGATTTTAAGTAAAGAATGTTTTTTTTTAAATAACATTAAACATTTTTTCAAATAATATTCCTAAAATAATATTCAAATTAATATTACGTTAGTAAATAATTAAAGTTAATTTTTTAAAAGAAAAAGGCGTGCCAGAGGACGGCTAGGTTCGAACCACTATCGTCAGAACCCACCCGATAGCACCGTCCCACCGCGATAGCACCACGCTAAGAATCGTTAAAGTTTTCGTCACAAAAAGCGGTAGAGGACAGTAGCGGTAACAATGGAGATTGTTAGGATTAAGTTCCTAACTTTGTTTCTACTGATCAGATATACATAATATATAGCCTATGTCCATCTGGAATAATGTACCTTTCAAACAATGAAAGAATTTTTCAAATAGGTGCAGTGGTTCTGGAGATTACCCTCCACGTACAAAATCGCTCTCTCTTTATATATAAGTATAGATAGATAGATACATAGCTCCACGCTAAGGATCGTTGAAGACTTCGGCACAAAAAGCGGTAGAGGACACAATGACAGTAGCGGTAACAATGGAGATTGTTAGGATTAAGCCCCTAACTTTATTTCTACTGATTAGATATACATAATATATAGCCTATGTACATCTGGAATACTGTACCTTTCAAACAGTGAAAGAATTTTTCAAATAGGTGCAGTGGTTCTGGAGATTACCCTCCACGTACAAAATCGCTCTCTCTTTATATATAAGTATAGATAAAAAAAGGATTTTAAGTAAAGAATGTTTTTTAAATTATTTTAAGCACCTAAAATTGTATTCAAATTAATAGAAAAAGTAATTTTTTAAAAGAAAGAGGTGTGTTTGAGACCGTAGTTTTATTCAAAAATAAAAAAAGGATTTTAAGAAAAGAATGCTTTTTTTAATTATTTTAAGCACCTAAAATAGTATTCAAATTAATAGAAAGAGGTTAGTAGATGAAATAAAAATACAAAAATAAAAAAAGGATTTTAAGTAAAGAATGTATTTTTTTAAATATTCAATTTTTTAAAAATTATATTCTTAAAATAATATTCAAATTAATATTACGTTACTTAAATTTTAACGTTAATTTTTTGAAAGAAAAGAGCTCGAACCGCTAACGTCAGAACAGAAGCCCACCGCGATAGCACCACGCCAAAGGTCGTTGAAGTGTTTGGCACAAAAAGCGGTAGAGGACAGTAGCGGTAACAATGGAGATTGTTAGGATTAAGCCCCTAACTTTATTTCTACTGATCAGATATACATAATATATAGCCTATGTCCATCTGGAATAATGTACCTTTCAAACAGTGAAAGAATTTTTCAAATAGGTGCAGTGGTTCCAGAGATTACTCTCCACGTACAAAATCACTCTCTCTCTTTATATATAAGTATAGATATATATATTGGCATTAATTGCATATATTGACCGTTGTATTTAATTTGAATGTACCCCGTAGTGAAGTGCGGGTTTTCAGCTAGTATATATATATATATATATATATATATATATATATATATATATATATATATATATATATATATATATATATATATATATATATATATATATATATATATATATATATATATATATATATATATATATATATATATATATATATGTGTGTGTGTGAGAGTAAGTAAGTGTAAGTAATAATAATTTCCTATCATCCATTATTCTATAGGGTACGGTGGCCCGGTTGACAAAGGCGACGAGCCAGTGATCTGATGGTTGCGGGTTCGATGCCGGTCGCTGACACAATCCACACCGTGTTCACTATTGGTGGCCGGTGCACGTAAAATCTGTCGGGGCTGCAATGTCCTCCAAGTTCTGAAAATTACCTCTGGAGGTGCGGGGTCAAGTGTTCCAGTCCAGTGGCGTACCTAGACCATTTGGGGTACGGGGCGGATTTATTTTTGGCCCCCCCACAAAAAATGGTAATTTTAAGTTTTCCTTATGACTAGCTAGCCTTTCTTTGCCTTAATCAGACAGTCTCCTCAGGCTATTGACCTGTGCAGACAGTGGCGTGCTCAGGATTTTGTTCTGGGGGGGGGGGGTCAAAGCCTCCATGTGCTAGGGGTCATCCATTTCCCTGACGCCCAATTATGAGGGTGGACTAGAAGGGGCTGTCATCCGGGGGTCTGGGGGGTATGAATTATGTAATAGTGCCATTTTAGGCTATCTAGAGTACTAGATGCCACTTCTTAAAAATCATAAATCTATGAATTCGGATAAAATATTTAAAGCGACGCCCCCGTCATTATTGGAATGAAAATCTAACAAGAAGAGCTTTTTAAAGCAGATACGCGACGAAACAGTGCGTGCGTGACCTGTTGAAAAAAAGACGCCTTCAATACTTTGATAGGCAAGGGTTCGGTTCACTCTCGCGGTTCGCGGATAGTACTGTAGAAGTGTATAAACAGCGCTCGGCACTTGGCTTTAGAAATATTGTTTCTAGCACTGTATAGCGCTAAAATTGTAACAATAAAGATCGCTAAAAATGTAAGTGCAATAATACCCCAGTCAAAATAGACCCGATTTTGACGAATGGCTAAAAAAAATATGAAAGTTTTGAAATTTGGTGGAGATGTTTGTTTAGGCATGCTAATGAACATACTAAAAGTCCCCACCGATCAGACTTGAGCTTTTGCCGCCATCTTGGAAAATGTGTACACTTTTTTGGTTTTTTGGAAATATCTTTAAAAATATTGATTTTATAAAAAATAATTAAATATAAAAATTAAAGAGCATTAAATTATGAACAAAAATCATTCATAACATTTTTTTATATGTCTAACAGGAACAAAGATAATTGACTTTGAAAAGAGCGCACTATCACACCTGAGACGCGCAAGCGCGGTTCCCCGTCGCGGTGGGGGGAGATAGCCGCGCATGTGCATACCATAATTAGCCAAATTAGTTTTAAACTAAATGAGAAGGTTTTTTGTATTTTTTCAAATAACTAGGGAAATATTAACTTTACGTAAAAAAAGTTTATTTCAAAAATTAAAAAACATTAAATTATGTACAAAAACGATTTTATACATTTTTGTCGTAAACCTAACAGGAACGAAGATATTGACTATAAAATGCGCGTTGATAATGGAGGTAGCTTCTACAAAAAACAATGCACAAAAACATATATTATATTTTTTTTTAAGTCTAACACGACCAAAGATAATTGACTTTGGAAAGAGCGCACTATTACACCAGAAACGCGCATGCGTGGGTGCCCATCACGATGGCTGGAAGACACGTGCATGTGCATACCGTAAGGCGCCAAATCTGTCTTACCCTAGTATTTTCCTAGCCAGTTAATAGTTAGTCACCGTTCCGTGTGCGTCTGTGAACACTGGCTGATACGGAACTATGTTTTATAAGTAAAAAATTAATGTCAAATGATGATTTCGTGAATGTAGGAGAAAAGGGGATCGACGCTTTAAAGAGAGCTAATGTCCAAAGAAAAGACAATAAGCATGAACAGTTGGAATATTTAAAATCTGTTTCGGTTCATTCGTTGTGTCGGATAAATTACACCAGACCAGGAAATATAAAAGTTGATTCAAAAAGAAATGCAGAAATCGCGTCAACATCCCAAAGTGAAGAGCGCGCTGTAAGTTTTCGATCTTTTTTACCTCAGTTCGATTTTCGAACAAAATGTTTCTTTTGTACGGCAGTGATAGACGAAGAATTCAAAGAAAGACAAAAGAAAAAACCAACTGACAGACGAAGAACTATATACGAAGTTAGGAGTCTCGAAATGAAACACAAAGTTCTTGAAGCTGCAGAGAATAGACATGACCAGTGGGGAGAGGAAGTTCAGTGTCGTATAATAAACGTTGCTGATTTAGTTGCAGCTGATGCGATTTATCACCAAGATTACTTCATGACTTTTTTTCTACACACTGCACCAATCAGAAAGAGAGGGCGGCCTGAGTCGGATTACGCCTCAGCAGCTGTAGACGAAATATCTTTCTTCCTTGATAACAATGACGACTGTCAATTCTCACTACCTGAACTCAAATCTCAAATTACAGGGCTAGTTCCAGACGACATCACTTTGAGAAATAAGTTGAAATAAAAATACGGGGATGGCATTATTTTTGCTTCAAACACCAAAAAGTTACTGTCATATGTTTACGTAATACTGGAATGAAAGTCTTATCAGACTCTTGGTACGACAAAAGGATACGAAATGATCGTGAGGAGCGTCTACGAATAGTACAAACTGCTGCAGCCATAATAAAAGAAGATATCCAGACACCAGTTTATGACAGTCATTGCTACCCTCCAAGTGATAATTTTTTCAGAGATGTGAACAAGGGAATTCCAGAAAGCCCAAAATCTTTTTTGGAGCACTTGATTATTAAAAAAAAGACTACTAAGGAGGAAAAAAAAGTCACTTCAATAGCTCACGTCATTATATCAGCGCTAAGGCCACGATCATTTATGTCTCCTCTGCTCAATGGTCTTGATTTATATTTGTACAAAAAGTTCTGTTCCAAGAATTTAATAACAATGCTCTCGAATTTAGGATTTTGTTCTTCTTACTATGAAGCCCAAACACTTGAGATGTCAGCCATAAATCATCCGCAACCCCAAATGCGCGAGGAATCATTCTGCCAATTCGTATTTGACAATGCAAATTTCAATGTGTCGACAATCGATGGCCTGAATACGTTTCATAGCATGGGGGGCATTGCTTGTTTTACTCCAGCGTCAGCATTGGAACCCGGGACGAAGATAAAAAAAATAACCGAACTTACATCCGCATCGACCGTAGGAAAAATGGGAATCATTCCTCTAGAAACGTTTGAAAATTTTCGAGGGCCTGGGTTACAAACAATTACTATCGAAGATTTGAATGTCTTAAATCCTTTAGCGGAAGATTTACCACTGCCTAAACCATCTAATATCTCCTGGATGTGTGCTAAGTGGTTAGGTCTTCCACAGATACCTGAATGGAAAGGATTTTTTCATTATATAACCAGAAACCAGCCTTGTGAAAAGACCAAAGTAATACCCCTTCCTTTTGTTAATTTACCACGAAGCAAGTATGACACCATTTTCACTGAGCTGAAATTTGCTGGCCAGCAGTGTGTTAAAATGCACCAAAAGTCTTGCATACTCACGTTTGACCAACCACTGTATATTAAAGCTCGAGAGATAGTCGCAGCAACATCCAATCCATTATTATCAAGTTGTATTGTGAGGCCTGGTGGATTCCATCTTTTAATGTCATTCTTAGGCTGCATTGGGTACATAATGGCTGGAAGTGGGTTGAAAGAAATACTAACTTTGATTTATGCACCTACGTCAGTAGAAAAAATGTTGCCTGGCCATGCATATGCTAGGGTAGTCCGAGCTCATTTATTGACCCCAAAAGCTTTAGCAAAAATAATTTTTGAAGGCATGGACATATCGGATTTGGAATGTAAAAATCTCCGTGAGTTGTTTCGAGATTTTGCTACTGAACCACCATCGCAAGAAACCTTAAACGCACACACTCAAATACGATTCATCGAAATTAAAATGAGGAAGACTTTGGAACACCTGAAAAAGAAAGGCCCAACTGCCTGTGAGGCTGGAAGCGTCAAGAGAAAATTCTTGTGCCCATCACAACTATGGATGCAGTAGCTCCCGATTCCGTTTTAAACATGGTGTTTTGCAATTGTAAGACTGACAATGAAGTAAGATGCGGATGTCGGAATGCAGGCATCAACTGCACAACGGCCTACAATAATTGCAATGGGGTATGTCAGAATGGCATCACCCCTGTTGATGATGACGATCGAATGAAAGAAGTTGATGAATGGGCCGATGCTAGCGGATCCATAGGCGATCTATACATGCCTGACGAAGGGAAGAATCCCGTACCGTAAAAAGCATGTAAATCCTGAAGTAGGTAAGCTTGAACAATTATTCGCAATGGAAATCTGATAGTGAATACCCCCAAGTTTACTACATTCATGTATAAAATTAATAATGATTAATTATCTACAGAGCCAAAAACATTAAGTCTATTTTCTTGTGTTTAAAGAATGCCGAAATGTGGGAGAGGTTAGATATTCAAAGAAGAGCGCCTGCAACGAGACTTTAAAGCTACCTCCATTATCAACGCTCATTTTATAGTCAATATCTTCGTTCCTGTTAGGTTTACGACAAAAATGTATAAAATCGTTTTTGTACATAATTTAATGTTTTTTAATTTTTGAAATAAACTTTTTTTACGTAAAGTTAATATTTCACTAGTTATTTGAAAAAATACAAAAAACCTTCTCATTTAGTTTAAAATTAATTTGGCTAATTATGGTATGCACATGCGCGGGTATTTCCCCCCACTGCGATGGCGAACCGCGCTTGCGCGTCACAGGTGTGATAGTGCGCTCTTTTCAAAGTCAATTATCTTTGTTCCTGTTAGACATATAAAAAAATGTTATGAATGATTTTTGTTCATAATTTAATGCTCTTTAATTTTTTCATTTAATTATTTTTTATAAAATCAATATTTTTAAAGTTATTTCCAAAAAACCAAAAAAGTGTACACATTTTCCAAGATGGCGGCGGAAGCTCAAGTCTGATCGGTGGGGACTTTTAGTATGTTCATTAGCATGCCTAAACAAACATCTCCACCAATTTTCAAAACTTTCATATTTTTTTTAGCCATAAAACCTATTTTGACTGGGCTATAAAGATCGTAATGGTAAAGAATAAATAACACAATTACTATTAGGCCTACACGAAATATTTTTGCATCATTTTTTAAATTAAAAAAATTATTTTAGCTCTGTTGGGGGGGGGGGGGGTCCTGTCCCGCTTCCCCCCCCCCCGTTGGCACGCCCCTGTGTGCTGAGAAAAAATTGACAGAATAAGGGAGCGAACTCATGCAGTACGAGGTGAGCAATGATCATTACTGTTTGAGCGTTAAATTAATAAAAAAGGTCTTATGTCAAGGCCTGGGTTCGAGCAATCGAACCAATGATATACCGCACGGCACAGCTCCGAGACCAACGTTCTAACCGCCTGAGTCATGAGCTCGCTAACTTACTGTTCGGTACAAGGTTGAAATCAATTGTACGGCGCTGGTTTTCGTTGTATTAATTTTTCGTCAGGCCAAGGTGAATGGTAAAAGGCTTGGCCATTTGATTAATAAAAGTGATAATAGTTAAAGACAAAATTCATATTAAAAAGAAAAAGAGCCATTTTGGCGCCAATACTTACTTATAATATTCAGGTAGCTTCAAGGCAAACCAAAGAAATACCTCACTTTGATCTACGTTAACTTTATTGGTAATTCAACTTTAAAAATTTTTACTTTTCACAAGGCAATACACATTCACAATATCAGTATGAAAAAAAATAGAATGGGAATACATCACCTAGAAAATGCCGTTTTGTGTGAAACCATGTTATATGAGACCCAGGGGCATTTCCAAAAAGGGGGGGGGGTGCTTTCTGAAAACTTATTAAAAACAAACATTTTTTTTAAATTCCATATAAGCAACTTAAATTAAGAATTCTGTATTAATTTCAAATAGGTAAAAGCCTCCTTTTAAAATTGTCTTTTTCTAACTTTTGCATCAGAAAATTGTCTAATTTTCTCATGAAAGTTTGTTTTCATAGCCAACTTGTTCTCGATGGATAACATTGCTAGGCCATTTAGTCTGATTTGGCTCATTGTTGAGAGCAAAAAGTTTTTGATGACTTTCAATTTCGAAAAACTTTTTTCACAAATTGTGACTGAAATGCAAATCGTCAAAAACAATTTTAGTGCTAAACACAAGTTTGGTACTGACTCTTGAAATTCCATACCAACAATGAACTGCAAAACTTGAAGAGCTGACCACTTTTTGACTTCTTCTGTATTAATATTTGAAGGTTATCATTGGAATGGAATAATATATCTCCTAATGAAACATTCAAACTGGTTCAATCTATGCAGAAACGATTGATGGATGTCCTTAGACGTAAGGGCTATCCGACCAGTTACGTCTTAGTCTTTTCATTTCTGGCAAAACCTCGTCCTTAGAAAATTCGTTGTAACTTTCAGTTAGACGAGAAATAAGTTCTAGCAATTTCTCATCTGGAGCTTTGATCAAATTAACCGACTGCAAGACTTCAAATTTGTTATGAATGTTCTCCATGGATTTTGTTCCTGTTTGGAGATCCAAATACAACCTATCTACACATTGGAACATGGCAGGGCCGCCCAGAGGAAGGGGGGGGGCAACTGAGGCACTTTGCCCCAGGCCCCCAACTGCCGGAGGGGCCCCAAAAAATTTAAAAAAAATTATTTATTAGATTTCCTCAGAAAATATAACAAGAGAACAGTGCAATGAAATATAATAATTATGTTAATCATTCAGGTAAAAAATTTTAAGTATGAGTAACTTAATTTGAATGTGTGTTTTCGTCTCTTTGCATTTTTTATTTTTCTTGGGGCCCCTAACAGAAGTTTGCCCCAGGCCCCGTAAAGTCTCTGGGCGGCCCTGGAACATGGACCTCCTTAGTTCTTCTTGTAAAGATAAACCCTCATCTTTAGCTTTTTCACCCGGCATCATCTTTTTCGATCTTTTTCTGCCTCTCTTTTCAATAACAATTCCCATTTCTTCACATTTCTGGGAAGCGAAATCCAAAGCATCACTAACTAAAGATTCTCTGCTTTCCTGAATAAAAAGTTCCAATGCTCTTAGTTTATTTAAAGCCTTGTCCAAGGAAATCCCCTGAATTTGCAGGTAGTGTTGAGTGTGGTTGATTTCCTCCAAAATGTTTGACCACAGGCGTAGAAACGCTATAAACTTAAAATCGCAAACATTTGCCATTATAATCTGAGCTGATCCTCTTGTATCTAGGTTTTCAGACTCGTCGCACAGCTTCTCCACTGCATTGATCAATTTTCCAAATTTTCCAAAACACACAACATTATTCAAATTTTTACGCCAAAGCCAGAATCTGACACAAAGAATCGGCTTACCTGTAATTTCCAGGCTCATCGTCGTCATCCGTCTGTCTTTCCTCAACCTAATGCTTAAATCAGGACTTCTGACACCAGAAAACTAACCAGTCTATGACATTGCACGATTTAGAAAATTCTTGACTTCAGGCACAACTCGGGATGGGGCGATGGGGGCCCCCTAACAGTGATGAGGGCGTAAAATTTCCAAAATTGACACACACAAAAAATAATCATGAATCATTGTGAAAGTGTCATTTTACCGAGAATTGGCTATTTGAAGCGTAGAAGCCTAGAGCATTATCAAATAACAAAAAGCAATGCAACATATTCACTTCTTCATTAAATTAAAACACCAATACAATGCAACCAGAAAAACTTAGTAATCCCTTATATACACTATAACATACATATGAACTATACATATAACTATACATATGATGAACCAATCAATCAAATTTGAAAGGATATATAAAAAAATTGATATTGAAAAAGGTAAAATTAAAAAAAAAATTCCTTTTTTTCTTCTTTTAAAATAAAAGTTTCTTTGGGCCCCTAACATTCGGGGGCCCCTAGGCTCGGGCCTAATGGGTAATCAGGGCCTGGTCTATAAGGACTTTGCCTAAAATAAAGACTATCAGCCTATTTAATGATTTTAATGCGTTTATTGCACTTCTAGGATAAATACGGTTACGTACAAAATTTTAAAATACATCAAGAAAAGTTCGTGGGTTCTGGAATACGACGAAGAATGTCGGGCGATTCTCAGCAACTCAGCGTCAGTTCTATGGCATCTCTCAGCACCATAGGCGTAGCGTGCTTCTAACTTTTCTTTTTTTTTAGGGGGGGGGGGCACGAATTCAATTCAGTTAGGGCCCTCCTCAGCGCTTTGACTACCGGACGGTTCTTAAAATATGAAATATTGGGATTTTTTTGAATTGAATAAAAATAGAATTGATGTTTGAGTAGTTAGTTATACAATGAGAAAAATAAATATAATATTAATAAAATCAGAAAAAATATAGCATTGAATTTATGCTATGGATCATATCATTGTTAAAATCTATGTTAAGGCTAAAGACATAATCGGAATCTTTTCGGTCAATCGGTTTCACAGTTTGAAAAGGCGGCAAAAAACCCAGATTTCTTAAAAGTTTTCTACAATTTTATGGTTTTAACTGAACTTCTATTAACGTTTTACTTTATTTCAAGTTAAGTTGGGGGGGGGGGGGGGGGAGGCACGTGAAATGTTGGAAGTCGCTAAAATATGCAAGTGTAATATTTTATAAAAACAATAACGTTCTTGTCTGATTTTTAAAAAAAATTAAAAATGTAATTTTTTGTAGTAAAGTTATCATTCAATTTTAAAAAAGGCCCCTGTAAAAGGCAATTTTAAAAAAGGATAGCCCCCTCCCCCCTGGTCCGCCACTGTTCCAGTCTCGTCACTTGACTCGGTTCTTAATTACGAGACCGGCTTGTAGGGGGTAATGCTGCCACCTACCTTAAATGAATGGCCAACAGTCTTGCCCTTTTCTGAGAACGAATGGTGTCATAGCCAGTCATCCGGGCATTTGTAATAAATAAATAAATCCATTATTCTATACCTTTAATGTTGTCTTTCCCCTTCTACAACTATTTCCGTTTCCCTTTTTGTGGGCTGTCACTTTAGAAGCTCACTTCTTATACTGATCAGAAGTACTCGTACAAATGAAACTAAATTTCGTTTAAACCGTTAGGATAATATGCTAAGTGGCAGCTGGGAAGTTTTCTGTACACTGACATTTCGTACGGTCATTCCCGTCAGTTGAGCAATAGAAAATTTATCTTTATTTATTACAGTCACTTGAGTACACCCATGCCTCTTCGAGTGTTACCACAAATTTCTATTTTTACGCAGCTAGGTGTTTTTCATGTAATTTTTTACAATTTGTTTTTCTTTCAGCAATATGCTTTATCAAATGCATATGAACTTTAAGTTTAAACATCTTTTTAAACTTCAAATCTTTATGAGTGATTTCAATTACAGTGCTAGAAGACATTCCTAGTTTCGATGCAATGGATATTACAGTCTGCTGATTTTCTTTTAGGATCAGAGACTTCACTTTCTTGACATTTCCCTGCGTCCGAACAGTCTTAGGATGTCATGTTTTCTTTTTTACATTCAGTTAGACTTTTTTCCTTTCAAATTTAATATATTATAAATACCTTTTTTTGAAATGCCATAACCGGGATTTTACACCGCTTTATAATTTGTTGATACGAATACTTCTCCTCGGAAAGCGCAGTTACGTGACCTTCGAGCCATCTATAAATTCTAGGAGCCATTTTCAAAATAAATCTTTTATTTTACATTCCAATCAAAACAAAACAACTGGTTACAAACCCGTCGACCGGGTTTGTAACTCTTAGGATTTTTATATTTTTAATATTTTTTTCTCTTTCTAATGCAGCAGACGATTGGATATTATCAAAAAAAAATGCATATCCCTTACGATTTTTTTTATAAATATATATATAGATAGATGTATATTTTACATCAGTTGTATACATTGATCATGGCATTTATTATAAATATATATATTTATTTTTTGGCATAAATTGCATATGTTGACCGTTGTATTTAATTTGAATGTACTTCGTAGCGAAGCGCGGGTTTTCAGCTAGTCTATATATATAAAACAGTTCCGTAACTGACTGACTCACTGACATACAACGCACAGACCAAACCGCTGGACCTAAAGTGCTGAAATTTTGCATAGGGATTCTTCTTATGGTGTAGGGGTGCACTAAGAAAGATTTTTGAAAAATTCTTCTTAGATTTTTTAAATTAAATTTTTAAGCTGTTTTAGTAACTTTTTTTAAGTTTGCATTTAAAATAATTAATTGAGGGTTATAAAATTTATGTCACAAGAAAGATCATAAAAAATTCTTTAAAATGAAATATTTTTCGAAACTTTATCTCCATTTTTTGATTTTTGGTGAATTTTTAAAGATTAATTTTTAGAATTTTATTTGTTAAATGCTGATCACGTGATTTCTTTTTCTGGTACTTTAAAAAAAATTATCGTCACGTGCATAACAACTAAATAGACAAAAAAAATTTTTCTTTCCTTGCTAATGCGGCAGACGATTGGACATTATCCAAAAAAATATTAAAATACAGTAAAAGATATGTTCCTCAAACTGTACTATGTTCTTTAGTATGTCCTATTACAGTTAATTTGAATATTTTATTCTACATTATTATGTCTATAAAAATATCCGTTACGATTTTTTTATAAATATATTTTTTCGGTTTTTTTTACATCAATTGCATACATTGATCGTTGTATTTAATTTGAATGTACTCCGTAGCGAAGAACTGGTTTTCAGCTAGTTTATATATATATATATATATATATATATATATATATATATTATCTTTAATAGATTAGAAATTGAAAATATCTTTATAAACGTAACAAAATGCAAAATATACTTTTCTAAAAATCTTCCCATAAATTAGAGGTGCGTCTTATGGTACGAAAAATACAGTAATGTGTTGACTCTG
Source organism: Dolomedes plantarius (assembly GCA_907164885.2). NCBI lineage: Eukaryota > Metazoa > Arthropoda > Arachnida > Araneae > Dolomedidae > Dolomedes > Dolomedes plantarius. The sequence continues at coordinate 112,224,921 of OU015499.1, forward strand.
AATCTTTGCAGCTTTCTCATAAGAGGTAAACTGCAAAAACTGTTAATTTACATCAGCAATATAAATATACTACATAAATAACCCCCAGTTGCTTAAAAGTACATTATGTAAACGCTGTGTTCTCCAGAGTAACACCGTTTTTTTTTTTGATCGAGCTTAGACGATGCATGCCTATTTGAAGACCGACGTCAAAAATTTCCTTTCACTGCCAGCAGCACGAGTCATGGCTTTGTGAGAAGACGCTCGTCTGATGTGGGTCCTTTCGGCAAAATAAGGTACCTAAAAGCCTTTCCATTGAAAGCTCCAGTTATGCGACAATTCACTTCTATAATGCAGGCCTTTTCGGCAAAGGACCCTTTTTATTGACAGCACCAGCAGTCGTTGTACTGTGGAAAGACATGCATATTGTGACTTTTTTTTTCAGAACAGCCGCTGTCAAAAAGTCTTATGCAGTGAAATAAACCGTTTGAAGATGACATACGTGAACTTAGACAGAGCTATAGATCAGTGGGCGCGCAAACTTTTGTCGACTGCAACCCACTTACTGGAATTGTGGACGTTAAAATTTATTTATTTTTTACTTTTTATCATAGAGATACGAAATCGTGTACATATATACATTTCACTATATGTATATATATATATATATATATATATATACAGTGGAATCTCGATCGATCGTTTTCGGATCCATCGTTTTACCGTATGTGTCGTTCATTTCAGTCGGTCCCTTGAAAAACGATAGATCGAGATTCCACTGTATATATATATATATATATATATGTGCTAGCTGAATACCCGTGTTTCACTACGTAGTACATTCAAATTAAATACAACGGTCAATGTATGCAATTAATGCTAAAAACAAACACACATACACACACACACACACACACACACACACACACACACACACATATATATATATATATATATATATATAAATTGTAACGGATATTTTTATAGACAAAATAATGTAGAAGGAAATATTGAAATTAAATCTAATAGAACATACTAAAGAATATAGTGCAGTTAATATAGTACAGTTTGAGGAACATTTATTTTGCTGTGTTTTAATATTTTTTTGGAAAATGTCCAATCGTCTGCCGCATTAGAAAGAAAAAAGAATATATTTTTTGTCAATTTATTTCGTTGTTATGCACGCGACGCAAAATTACTTTAAAGTATCACAAAAAGAAAATAAACCACGTGATCAGCATTTAATAAATTTAATGCTAAAAATGAATCTTTAAAAATTCACCAAAAATCAGAAAAGGGAGGTAAAGAATCGAAAAAGATTTCATTTTAAAGGAAATTTTATGATCTTTCTCGTGATATAAATTTTATAACCCCCAGATTATTATTTTAAATGCAAACTTAAAAGAATGTTATAAAAACAGCTTACAAATTTAATTTTAAAAAAATCTAAGAAGAATTTTTCCAAAATCTTTCTTAGTGCACCCCTACACTATAAGAAGAATCGCCATGCAAAATTTCAACCCTTTAGGTCCAACGGTTTGGTCTGTGCGCTATCTGTCAGACAGTCAGTCAGTTACGAAAATGTTTTATATATATATACATACCTTAAAAGACATTTCCAATGTTATTATAATTTTAAGATTTTTGAAAAAATTTGAAATTTATAAACAAAATTTTAAGGGGGCACAGGCCCTTGAAGGTCGACGAAATGACAATAAATTCGGTCTAATTCTAGCTACAAAAACTCATATAATATTAGAAAAAAAAAATTTCTTTCTTTATACTTATAAAGTACATATCTTTAAATATGTCATGTATAAAAAAGGAAATTATTAATCTATAAATAATTTTCAAATTAGCAGTTTAGAATTTTATATGATTAACTGCTAATTTTGAGTTTGTGTGCAGCATTACTTTTAAACTGTCAATAGGAAACTGATAAAACTACACTTACATGTGGCGGTGAAAGGCAAAGTGGTGTAAGTCAGTAAGTCAAGTGGTGTAAGTCCAAAGCGTTTTACTTCAAAAACTAAAAAAAATTCCGCTATAAATTGAACAAATTATAATTTATAATAATTATTATAATATTGAAAATAATAATTATTTGAGATTCCACTATAAATTGAACATGGAGATTACATTTTTGCCCTCAAATGAAAAAAGTTGAAAATGTGACTTACATCACTTTGCCTTTCACCGCCTCACATGTATATTTCACGGTACTCTACATTTTGAAACCAGAAAAATGTGCAATTCTGGAAAACTTTTTTTATGTTGGAAAATTATGCAAATAATTGATATAATTTTTGAAGTTTTCAATTTATTTCGTTGTTATGCACGTGACGCAAAATTAACTTGAAGTATCTCGAAAAGAAACCACATGATCAGCATTTAATAAATTAAATTCTAAAAATTAATCTTTAAAATTTCACAAAAATCAGAAAATGGAGGTAAAGATTCGAAAAAGATTTTATTTTTAAAGTAATTTTTAGGATCATTCTCGTGATATAAATTTTATAACCCTCAGATTATTATTTTAAATGCAAACTTTAAAGAATGTTGCAAAAACAGCTTAAAAATTAATTTTAAAAAGTAAGAAGAATTTTTCAAAAATCTTTCTTAGTGTACCCCTACACTTTAAGAAGAATAGCCATGCACAATTTCAGCCCTTTAGGTCCAGCGGTTTGGTCTGTGCGTTATCTGTCAGTCAGTCAGTCAGTTACGGAATTGTTTTATATATATATATATATATGCATATTTGTACAAAATAAATGAAAATATTAAAAATATGTTATTATAGAAAATTCAACACATGTGTTTTAATTAAATAATTCAACCTCAATCTATCAGCAACCCCTCGAATTTTCTTTGCGACCCACAGTTTCCACACCAATGCTATAGATCAGCGGTTCCCAGCCGGTGGGTCGCGACTCGATCCTAAAACTATCAGAAACCATCGAATAAACCATCAGAAAAGATAAGAAAAATCGGAACAAATCGAATTGTGTTTTGATTGTTTTTTGAAAAGCATTTTGGATGGAAATGAGTACTGAATATCCAACAATATCCGTAACTGCATTGAGGTTTCTGATGGTATTCACCACTACGTATTTATGTGAACGTACTTTTTCAACTTTGGATTTCCTAACAAACAAATACAGAAATCAACTCAACGTTGAAAATGACTTAAGATTAAAAACATCTTCATTCAATCCTGACATTGACGTGTTAGTTCAATCGAAACTGTCCCAAAAATCTAATTAATATAGTATTCTTACTTAAAAACAGCAATTTTACATATCGATAGATTTTGATAACAGTTTTCTTAACTGTAATCATATCAAAGCTGTATGAATTTTTTTGCCTGGAAAATAAAAATGGTCTTTGTGTACTTTTATAATTGTAGTTTTTATCTTCACCTAGGAACACTTGTTAGTGAGTATGAAACCAATTGTTGCATATATTGCAAACACATACGTATCTATTGTTAAATAAATGACTGTTTTGCTACAAAGTGCTTATATTTTGTCAACCATTTTCAAATCAGAACACAAATTGTTTATCAATAATCAATCTGTATCTTCAAAAAAGCATATATATATATATATATATATATATATATATATATATATATATATATATATATATATATATATATATATATATATATTTATATATATATATATATATATTTGATGGTAAATAATATATACATAAGGAAGGGATACGGTACAAATAAGGTTTTTTACTCCACCATGGACCGATGGACCGTGGAGGTATTCCGATAAGGAAAGGTAGGTCACCAGCTGAAAAAGGTTGGGAACCACTGCTATAGATTAATAACTCATGTTCACTAATTATCATATATTAAGATTATTTGATTTTATAGATATAGCTAAGGGTTCCTATAGTCTTTTACTCGGAATGAAATTGTTATTATATATGTATATAGTCAACCCTTGAATAACACGATTAATTGGTTACGTGTATTGATTGAAATACCGGTATACCGGTATACCGAATACCGGTATTTCGTTCTATTTTGCAATTTCGCAAAACCAGTATTTACTAAGAATAAATACCGGTATTTCGGTATTACTATAAATAATAAATACTAGGTGGCCCGTGCGACCCTTTCGCATGCGATTAAAATATGATAAATTTTATAGAGATGTTGGTGGTTTGTAGTAGGATGAAAGAAGAACCGGTTCAATTTGTAGCAATTGTTTATTTGTCAAATAACAATGGTGCGTAAGGATAATACAAAACCAATTGCAGAACGCCTTTGGCCACAATATTGGAGGTGAAGCATAAGACTCCATGGATGGAACTCGTGGAAAATGTGATATTTTACATTACAAACCTTCTTTGTGCACACTATTTGACTGTGACGTTTCGACGCATCCAGGGAAAGAACTTTAGGGTCAAAAGTCAATTTTTGACTTCGATTTTTAAACAAACAATAAAACGTATAATTCTGGATTAACAATTCGTCCGAAGCGGAAAACTTAATCTTTAAAATGGTACTTTATTTATAGATTTTGGCTACGTATGAAGGGAGAGAAAGGGATCGTCACAAAAAATCACTTTCTAGAAATAATGTTATTAAGTATGAAGGGAGAAAAAGGAATGAAACAAAAGAACACCTTTTAGAAATAATATACAGGGTGTCCATAATTAAACTTCCCTACTTTAAAGTTGTCTACAGTCGAAACTATTGTTCAGAAAGTTATGAAATTTTGTGTAGGACATATTGAAGGGATGGGAATTTGTTTGAGCGAATAAAAAAATTAGTTCAAAATATCACCATCAGCGGGCGTTTTTTGTGGAATTACACATTTACAACTGGTTCTTTACTTAAGATTTCACTGTCTTTTTATCCATAGGTCACCCTAACACAATAACTCATACTCATTAAATTTTACAATCTTTAAAGTGATTGCAAAGTCGATCGGAAACTTGTTCGATAACTAATTTTCGGACAAAAGATTTGAAGGAACGAAGAAGAAACAAATATGCAAATTAAATTTTGACGACGTAGAGCAGAAGCTGTGAGCCCCCCCCCCCCCCCCCTCCCTACCGACGCTACGCCTATGATCCAAATTGTTACACCGCGAATGTTAAAAGACACTTGGCGGGAAATTGACTACAGAATCAATATTCTTCGTGCTATTAACAGAGCTCACTTGGAGCTCCATTGAAGGTACTGTAAAAAAAAAAAAAATTGGATTTCTTCATTATTTTGCATTTCATGTTACCATTTCGTATGTTTGTTATTAATATTTAGAATAATAAAGATGTTTCTCGGACACGCTGTGTATTCTCTTGTATGTATATATATCATGCATATTGATAGAAAAAAAGGGACAAAAGTGTTTGTGTCCTTTGCGAATTGCGACATAAAGCCGCATTATGTTTTTTTTTCCAAAAAGGAAACTTCACCTGCTTTCTTCATTCGTAAAAAAAGAGTCCCATTCCAGTTCGATACAGACCCAAATTCCAAAGAGGCGAGCGTTATCGGCATTCTCTACAAACCCAATTTCTCCCTCCATGTATCTCCCTATCGGCTCGTCCTTGGCAGAAAAATAAATTTGCCACCCTTAGTAACGCTTTCCCGATATCTGGCCTCTCGGTACTTGGAAGAACCGGACAGACGTGTACGAGGGGCCACCTCCCATGCTCTCGCTCGCCAGATACGAACGCTCAAGACTTAATGCCACCAATAACTCGGGGCCCGTATCTTCCACTCGGAGCTAGAGAGACGCGTCCCTCCCGCATTATATATACCCCTTTATGTAATTTGGTCACGGTTACCGTCAGACGGACAGACCACTGTCACGTGTGAGGGTCACCTTCTCGACGGCTAATTGCCGCAGCAGCGATCTGACCGCCTCTTTTTGCTGCCTCCGAGAAAGGAATAGGCCGGAGGAATTAAAATCTCAATTGACTGGTTCGAAATATTAAAAAAAATTTCAGTCTAGATCGAATCTTGTGGGAACTGTAAAAAGCACCGTTGGGCAACGCTCCCTGTTCTCATTAAAATAATTCAGTTGCTGAATATCAGCTACGACACACACACACACATACACACACACACACACACACACACACACACACACACATATATATATATATATATATATATATATATATATATATATATATATATATATATATATATATATATATATATATATATATACAGGGTGATTTTTATTAAACTGACACTACTCAGAGTCACCTGTAGCGCGATTTATCAACCAGAATTTCACCAAAATTGATAGAGGGTCTAAGGGCGACATGGGAAAGAGTTTTGGCGAGAAAAAAAGCCGCCGATAGGGAAATATATGGCGCTGTTGTTGTCGGCCCACCCGAGAATTTGCATAAAAGGCAAGTAAAGCATCAAATGCAAATTCACGACTACGTGGTCAACAACAGTGCCAGTATTTCGGGCTATAAAGATAAGGGGTGAATACCGAAAATGTTGTAATAAGCAGACAAATGAATAACAAAAAAATTTCACTGCAACACCGTTTTATGCAGCAAATTCACTTCTCCCTCCTTCAATGTGACCACAGTCCTGATGGACCACACATTGCATCCTGAACACTACGTTCTCAACGGCCGAGCGTAACATGTCACCAGAAATATTCACCACAGTCCGGGATATATTGACCTTTAGGGCCGCCAAGTTAGAGACCCCACGAAGATACATCTTGGACTTTAAATTACCCCACAGAAAGAAGTCACATGGGTTAGGTCCGGGGAGCGAGGTGGTCATGCAAGTGGAAAAAAGCGACAAATGACCCTTTCTTCTGTAAAGCGATGGCTCAACAGATGCCGCACCGATCTTTATAGCCCAAAATACTGGCGCTTCTGTCGACTACGTAGTCATGAATTTCCATTTTGATGTTTTACTTGGGTTTTATGCAAATTCTCGGGTGCGCCGACAACAACAGCGCCATATCTTCCCCTATCGGCAACTTTTGGAAATTTTTTTCATGGAAACTCTTTCCCAAGTCGTCTATAGTCCCTCTCCATTTTGATGGAATTCCGGCTAATAGATCGCGCTACAAGTGGCTCTGAAGAGTGTCAGTTTAATAAAAATCACCCTGTATATATGTATATATATATATATATACATACATATATATATATATATATATATATATATATATATATATATATATATATATATATATATATATATATATATATATGGGGTGACCATAATTAGAGTAATCTGAAATGCCAGTAATGATACAGATAACCTTTATACTTGAGGAACTACACTGCTGGCCACCCAAATTCCAACACCAAGAAAGACAATTGATATCACAACAAAATTTATTTTGTAGATAACATGTTGACCAACTATCAAATGATTAAATTTATAGACTTCTGTGAAGTGTGGTTCCTGCCAAAATCAGTAGCCAGAGTAGCCGCCATTGTTGGAGATCACCGCTGCCACACGCCTCGGCATTGATTCAAAGAGACTTTGGATGAGTTCTTGGGGTACAGCAGACCAAGCAGCTTCCACACGTTACCAAAGTTGATCTGCTGTGGCAGCTGGGGATGGAATCTGGGTCAATCGTAGAGCAACCATGGACCACATGTTTTCTATCGGCGAAAGATCCGGAGAGCGAGGCGGCCAGGGAAGCAATTCAATCTGGCGATTGACGAAGAACCGTTGGACAATGCGTGCCACGTGTGGTCGCGCATTATCCTGTTGAAATATGGCTGTGGGCAATCCCTGAAGGTAAGGAAGGACAACTGGCTCCAACACCTCGGAGATGTAGCGCTGGCTGTTTAAAGTACCGGCAATGCGTACTAGAGGTGTGCGTGAGTGATATCCAATACCGCCCCATACCATAATACCCGGTGCAGGACCAGTGTGGCGGTGCATAACGCAGCTGTTCAGCATCCTCTCTTCACGGTGTCTCCAGACTCGAATGCGACCATCGTGGTGTTGCAAACAGAAGCGTGACTCGTCAGTACAGACAATTTCATTCCATTCTGCCGTCCACATCCTTCTGTCATCGCACCATTGGCGGCGGAGACGTCTGTGGTTCTGCATCAAGGGTAGACAAAGCAATGGACGTCTTGCGGACAGACCACTCTGCTGTAAACGGCGTCGAATGGTACGCGCAGACACTGGATGATGCGTTACAGACTGCATGTGCTGTGCTATGGTTCGTGATGTGACTGAGCGATCCGTCACTGCCATGCGCACAATTTGCCTGTCATCACGTGAAGTGGTGCGCTGAGGTGGATGCGATCGAACACGCCGGTCCGTCTTACCCTCCTGCATCCAACGATCACATATCCGCATTACAGTTGTTTGGTTTCGTCCAACACGACTACCGATTTCCCTGAAAGATAATCCACAATCTCGGTAGGCCACTATCCTTCCTCTGTCGAACTCGGATACTTGATCAAAAGATGATCGCTGTTTTCGACGAGGCATAATTGATCGTTTTTTTGAAAAAACCACAAGAAAAACACAATTGCCGAACTTGAAATCGTCGAAATCTCCAAGCCTTAAATAGCGCTTTGAAGTGACGCCACAGGCGCGCGTGATGTGCGTCTGCGGTGAAATTCCAATCATTTGCATATCTCACCTCCGCTAATGAATGTTGTAAATTTCATGTTATTTGCATGTTTCCTTCAGGGTGTTGCATTTACGGTGGCCAGCAGTGTACAAAAGACTCATTTCATACGTTGAACATACGATAATTCGGTCCACAGAGACTACATACATGATATACTTATAACATATGTGACTATATACAGGACTACATACGTGATATTTACGTGACTGCGACAGTCATATACATATAATGACAAGGCATACGTCATTTACTTCATTTTACGTGCGGAACTCATGAAAAATTCTAGATGATTTATAGAGTAGGGTAGAGCGGGGCTGGTTGGCGCATTTTTCGTCGATATATTTTTTAAATAATTTAATAAAATTTTAATTTTTTTAGTTTGTACAATCAGCACATCTTAAAGCATAACAACGTATGAGAAAATTTGAAAAAATATTAATTAATAGTTTCTATATGAAGCTCAGCAGGACATCAAGTCACTGGGCCAACCTGCCCCATCGGACGGGGCAATTTGGCCCTCTAAGTTGATTTGATTTTCGGATTACTAACGGAAATGAAAATGCACATAAAATATCAAATGCAATTTTAATATGGTATATAAAAGACACAAAGGATAATAAAAGATATTTTGTCCAACTTAACTACTGCCTTCGTCGATCTTTCTCATCATCACAATGAGGGCAAACATAAAATATTGAGTCTCCAGTGACACATGATTCATGTGCCGAACGATTGCACCTGGTACATCGAATCCAATCTTCTCCTGATTTATTGGCAATTTTATTGACTTTTATAGGCTTATGAATGTAGAAAAGAAAACTCTTGGACAGCGGGGCATCTTGAGCCATTGGGCCAACATGCCCCATATCGCCATTTTGGCTTCTGATCGTTGTATCAAATATTCTGTTAATATTTTTTCAAATCAGTAGGTAGAAAATTAGCTCTGAACAACGATCTTTTAGACTGCTATTCACATAAGTGAAACTTTAATTTAGAAACAAATCAGAAACGATTATTTATAAGTGCAAAAAAAAAACTCACTTCAGTGAAAATTTGAAATGTCTTTTTGATTGCGTCTTCGCTGCTGACGCTGTTATGGGTGAAGGAAAGCAAGCTAAGACACACGTCGCTTAGGTAGTAACGCAATCTACCTGATAGTTTGAAAAATATCGTAGATGGGCCAACGTGCCCCTATGGTCAACATGCCTCGGTTTACCCTATATCCCGCCAGACTTATTAATGCTCTAATTGGCTAACAGTTGTTTTCCCCTTAAATTTCGAAGAACAATAGTAACAGCAGCAACATCGAGACTGGTCCAGAAGCTAAATATCTACTGGTTCAAAATTTTTATTGCTTCGGTACTTTTCGGTGATTAGGATATGCGTTTAAAACATACTTAGAAGATTTTAAAAATTACTCAAGCATTCTTTACTTAAACAAACATATTTCTACCAAATGCATTGTAGACAAGAGTCTTTTGCATTTCCCACAACAGTAGTAAACTCTTTTCGCGGACATAGCTACTAAGGGCAAATGGTAAAGGAATCTGGACTTTGGATCACTACGCTAGAAGATTTTGAAGATAGCTGGAAAATGGAAATATACTGGCAGCGGCGTAGCGAGCATAACTGGCGCCCGGGGCACGATACCTTTGTGGCGCCCCCCCCCCTGAAAAACATATAGTAATATAATATATGGACCCTATATAGGCGCCCTCGATAAACATATAATAACATAATATATAGACCTTATATTGGCACTCCCCCCCGAAAAGCATATAGCAACATAATATACAGACCTTATGTTGGTGCCATCCCCTAAAAACATATAGTAATATAATATATATACCTTATATTGGCGCCCCCCACAAAATAATATAGTAATATAATATATATACCTTATATTGGCGCCCTCCCCGAAAAACATATAGTAATATAATATATAGACCTTATATTGGGGCCCACCTCTGAAAAACATATAGTAATATAATATATAGACCTTATATTGGCATCCACCTCGAAGACATATAGTAATATAATATATGGATCTTACATTGGCGCCCCTCTGCGAGTGGCGCCCGGGGCATGATAGACCCCCTTGCCCCCCCCCCCTTGCTACGCCACTGTATACTGGGCCAGTATTATATTTCAGAAACGCAAAGAAAGCCACTCTCTGGGGAGGGACCGTTTCTCAAGAAGTGATTTTCATCTTTGGGAGGGAGGAGGAAACATTTTAAAGCAGCGATTCTGAATCTTTTTATACCTGAGTGCCATCTGAGAACTTTGTAAGGTCGTGGCGAACCACTGGTTGTGTTATAACTTTTTGAGGGGAGGGGGGGTCAAATAAATTCTAAATGCATATAAATAGCTTTGCGAAATATATTTAAGTATAAATAAACAAAATGCAGAAAATAAATCCATAAAACTAGAAGCCGTAATTGTTATGAACAAATGTCAAATACAATTGCCCAACACTAAAATGTCTTTATCAGGAGGATTAATGAGAAACTTGCTGTTGCTTATGCGTAATTCTTATCAGAATTTGTGCTTATTTTTATTGAACCCACTTTGCTTATTATTGCTGAACCCTCCTGCGTGCCACATCAAATGCTCTCGCGTACCAGCAGTGGTACACGTATCATCAGTTGCGAACCACTGTTTTAAAGGAATTACTTTTTTTAACCAAAGGTTATGAGGGAAAAGGGTGACTTTTGAAAATTGTGTTATTTTATTTCCTTCCTCATCTAATACTTTTCTCATTTCTCCATTGTGTAGCGCAGGGGTCGGTAACATTTTTATTAAAAGGGCATATTTCAAAAATGCGGGAGTTCGGCGGGCACCGCTGGAGTAGAGATGCGACATCGATGTTTTGAAACATCGATGTTCAATATTAAAACATCGATGCTAATAAAAAATCGGTCAAAAACCATCGATGTCTTTAAACATTGATGTTTTAGAACATCCATTTTTTAAAACTGGTTTAGTAACCTCTAATATTAATGTTAGTTCGGTTAGTCGTGGGGGGGGGGGGGGGGATTAATTTTACTCTCTGATTGGGCTGACACAAATGACCAAATCTTGGTTGCTAGATTCAGTGCATATCACAGAATTTCATTCCTTTTACCAGAAAATTGAGGAAAAACTTATTTCTATAAAAACAATTGATAGGACCAAAGCCATAAAAAAAATGCGATGCTATCTAATTTAAATTGGCTGAATGTGGAAAATTATTGTAATATGTATTTACAAGTTGGAGAATAATTTACTTCCAGGAGGCTTAAGGGGATGGTGGACTTTAAAATTACCAAAAATCGAGCAAAAATTGGAATTTTTTTGGGGGGGTGTATTAATATTTCAAAAACATGTAAATATTGGAATGAAATGCATTTAAAATGTGTAGAGAAAAGAAAAATGAAAAATTGGTGGCTTGAGAGTAGTAAGTATTAAAGGTAGATAAAAAATTATCTTTTAAATGACTTTTTCTCAAAATGAGAAATTTCCAGATTTGCAAGTCTTTAAAATGCTCCTCGCGTCATAATTTTTGACGAAATTTTATGAAATTTATAATAAAGATTCCTGTAATACATCAAAATAAAGTTATGTATCAATTTTAGGATTCGAGGTCATTTAGGTTATAAAAGTTTAACTTTAGTGTAGAAAAGTACAAAAATTTCGCGAAAATTCAGAGTACAAGCATAAAAATATTTTCTAAAAATTAACTATTCAACGAAAGTACAAAAAAATACATAACTTTGTTCAGAACGTATTTATAAGCAATATAAATGCAAAATTAAGGGGAAAAGTTTAAAATTGAGTCGCAAGGAGCATTTTAAAGAAGGGCAATTTAATTAAAATTTTTTAGTTATAAAATATTTTTTTTTAAATATTTATAAAATTTTATAAGGCGTTTAATATTGTTATACATTAATGAATATATATACAAAATTTCATATCTCTGTGGTAGAAATTTCAAAAATCGTTTTGAAAGGTCCACCATCCCCTTAAATAATTTAGTAAAAAAAGAATCTGAAGTTGTTACATTTAACAAGTGTTTAAAACCCTCGTCTTCAATAATTGAAATCAGCTGAGAATCTATACAAATCATGTAAAGAATAGCTTGAGAAATTTTGCAGTGCATATCTCCTCCAAATATTTTATTATGGGGCTGTTTCATTTAAAAAAACATCGAGCACAAAACATCGATGTTAAAAAAACATCGGCTTCAATAAATCGATGTTTAGAACATCGATGTTTTGAAAACATCAACATCGATGTCGCATCCCTACGCTGGAGGAGGGGGGGGGGTAAAAAATTAAACATAAATATATTAACGCGGCATAAATTTTTAATACATAACTTCAAATTTTAATTTAAACAAAATAATCTTAAAATTGAAAATTAATGCAATATTTGACATTGCAAATCTGCGGCCAACTCGTTGTAATGTGACACTTAGGCCGTCTGCACACGGAGCAACTCAAAAGAAACTGATAACTGACTCAAATCACAAACCAGTCCGTGATGAGTCGTAACCTATGTAATTGAATGGAGCCACGGCGCAACTGGTTACAAACCCGCACGGGTTTGTAACCAGTATGTTAGTAAACTTAACTTTTGCTTTTAAACCTGTGCCCTTACTTTTTCACTGAAACTCTGCTAAAGTCTTCATCTTATTAAGGAACGGAGACCATCAATATAAATGCGACGATCAATGTATGCAAATGATTTTTTAAAATATATATATATATATATATATATATATATATATATATATATATATATATAAAAATAGTAAGGGGTATTTATTTTTTTTTTGGATAATATCCAATCATCTGCTGCATTAGAAAGAAAAAAAATATTTTTTTTGTCTATTTAGTTGTTATGCACGTGACGATAAAGTACCAGAAAAAAGAAATCACGTGATCAGCATTTAATAAATTAAATTCTAAACATTAATCTTTAAAAATTCCCCAAAAACCAGAAAATCGAGGTAAAGGTTCGAAAAAGATTTCATTTTAAAGGAATTTTTATAATCTTTCTCGTGATATAAATTTTATAACCCTCAAATTATTATTTTAAATGCAAATTTAAAAAAATTACAAAAACAGCCTAAAAATTTAATTTTTAAAAAATCGAAGAAGAATTTTTCAAAAATCTTTCTTAGTGCACCCCTACACTATAAGAAGAATCACCATGCAAAATTTAGGCCCTTTAGGTCCAGCGGTTTGGTCTGTGCGTTTGTCAGTCAATCAGTCAGTCAGTCAGCCAGTTACGGAACTGTTTTATATACATAGATTGCAATGAGATAGTGATGTAAACAGCACAGTGCGGTCGTGTTGTTAACTGTTAACCTACGCTTCTTTCATAGTGTGCGCTACTAGAATCTTGGCTTTCGTTTAGTTGTCTGGACCACTGCAGTTTTCTTCATCATACCTGTGTCAATCTGCATTTTCTGTCCTAGCTAAGATGAAATCTAAGCACTGTGAACGACTGGATGTGGAGAACGATTCCTACATGTACCTTATCTCAGCTGAGGCTGTTGTGTTGGATTCCCTCACCTCGATGTTAACTTATGGAGAAAATGTGTCCAAGGATTGCCGACTTGGATTTGAAGATTTTTTTTTTAAATTTGCACTCCGTAATAGCGAAAGAAATTCGATACTTTGCAGCATTTTTCATTTTTTTAAAAATGCGAATAATATTTTTTAATTTAAATGATTCGAAAAAAAAATCTGGTGTAGCGTGTATGAATCCTTTTTGCAAGGGGCAGAAAAGTTCAGGCTGTCTGAAAATACCATTTTTATTGAATTATCAACATTTTTGCAGCTCTCAATATTAGACACATTTTCTCCATAGGTTAACATTGAGGTGAGCGAACCCAATAGGGCTAGTACATAGCAGCCTTAAAGGAATTGAGAAAAGAAAACCGTATCAGCTACCTCATTAATTTTACTATTTCTCCATGAAATCACTTTTTACATTAAATTTCTTACTGTATGTGTTGTTTATTTTTCTACTCATTTTGATTATTTAAAATTAATGTAAGTTTGTTTCAGGCCGAGAGGGTGGAATGGGGTGGGGTGTAGGGTCTGAAGGTCATTTTAAGGAGGGAAGGGGTTAGACATAAATCGGTTGAAAATCACTGATTTTGACTCTTGACATTTGCAGTGGATCCATTGCGGTAGGAGGAGTTGCAGTGTTTACAAGAGGTTGTGGGAAAATTCTCAGACACGAGATTGATTAGGCTTAAAAATTTCCCAGATCCATGAACTACTAAGCTATAACTCCTTGGCCCTGCAAAGACTATGTGGACCTAGTCTGGAACACTTCCGGTCAGGGGGCACTAACAACAACAACAACTAATTGGCAATAAGTGACGCCTGGAAAAAAAGCACAATGGGTCCATTGGCGTAGTCAAATGTCTGTGATGTCAAAGTCTCAGAATTGATTGACGAGAGTGGGGCAGCCAGTCGAAAAATAACCGTGGTTAGACGAAGCGCGGAATGTTTGGGACTCAGAAAATGTAACTTTTTGCATATTCTGTGAGTAGCTCTACCAGAAGATGGCAATGAAAACATACGGGAGTTAGCTCTCGTGTAGCTCAAGGCTAATGTCCGCTAACCCTAATGGATTTGCTCACCTCCACGTTGACCTATGGAGAAAATGTGTCCAAGGATTGATGACTTGGATTGAATATATATATATATATATATATATATATATACATACAGTGGACTCTCGATCTATCGTTTTTCAAGGGACCGACTGAATTGAACGATAAATATGGAAAAACGATAGATGCGGGAACATAACAAAGAAAATATGATCGTCGGGACTGAGTGAAGTAAAGGATACATACGGGAAAACGATCGATCGAGATTCCACTGTGTATATATATATATTAACTGTACTCCGTAATAGAGAAAGAAATTTTACACTTTTGGAAATTTTTCGTTTAAAAAAAGGCAAATAATATGTTAAAATTTAAATTATTCGAGGGAAAAATCTGGTCTAGTGTGTTTTAAACGCTCGTCAATTCCTTTGGTGGACGAAATTTATAAAATGAATCCTCTTGCAAGGTGTAGAAAAGTTGAGGTTATCTGAAAATACCATTTTTATTGGATTATCGGCATTTATGTAGCTGTCAATAGTAGACACATTTTCTCCGTAGGTTAATAATAGGGTGATCGAATCCAATAGGGTTAGTGCAGAGAGTATTGTGTTAGTCTTAAGATGCATCAAGCCAACTATTAGTGCTGTAAGGATAAACATTTAAAACAAAATTTGGAAATTTTTTTTGTTCAATAAATTTGCCATTGGTTGATAAGGCAGGAGCATTTGTTCCACAATTAAAGTTCCCAAATCTGAACAAGGATTTAAAAAAATGTCCTTGAACGCAAACGAAAAGAAAAACGCATTATTTTAATTTCCTTTCAGACTTGAAACGCCTGAAATTAAATTGAAAGAAAATAATCTAAATTATTTATATTTTTTTCTCCTTTCTTCAGGCGTGGCAATAAAAATTAAGGTAACATCTGTGTGCAAGCTTCCCACACTTTGTCTGGTGAAGTTTATGTTTTGCAATGTGAGTCACTGAGGTAGATAACAGAACCCTTTTAAAGAGTATATTTCTTGGTATCGGCGAGGGAGATACAGAAGATTTAACTTGTTTCGAAGTTCTGGCCACCTGACTTGAATAAAAGTAAAATTACAAAAATTTGCAGAACTAGTTTATACCCTCGATGCATCTGTGCGCTAATCTCCTGCACTGTGATTTGCAGATAGCAGTCAAATAATATTTAAAATTTGTAGTTCGATAAAGGACAAAAGAGTCGAAACTCGTTTTCTTTTTAGCTAAATTACAAAGCTGTTTCTTGTCTTGCAATAAATTTACTGTTTTTGCATCACTGCATCTCATTTAAAGATTATGTAAAATATCGTACTGAACGACTTTCCTAAGAGTCTTTATTCTTTCATCAGCTGTAGGTTTTGCATGAATTCCAGGAACATTAATAAACGTTGACGATAAATTCCACGTAAAAGTTTCAGAACCATAATCTCTTATATAAAAGATAAATCTTTTTCCCCCGTGTTTTTCTGGGAAATATACTAAAAGTCCTTGGAAATTTTTTAATTTTGCATTTAAAATACGATTTAATTATTAATAATGTTAGTTTCTCACAAAGAGAGAATTTTTCAATTTTATATTATACTAGAAAATTAGTAACTAAATAATTCTAAACCATCCGATGCAAGTTTCCGACTAGAATTACCGAAACTAGCAATAATTTTTGAAGTTATAATATGGATTATGCTGAATTATAAATCATAACTTTTTTAATTACGTTTCGTTTAAATAACGTTGTTCGCACAGGTGAAACATTTGCCTTTGATTAATAAACTCATAAATGGTCCCACAGTTAAATATTAAAAATAAATATTTCTCTTTAAATAACAGCAATAAAGAAAATTTCTTGTCATCTCTGAAAAATGCAGAGCTGGATTTTTTGGCCACAAGCTTTACTGCACAACCTTAAAGGCCTGTTCACATTGCAGTCCGTTAGCGTAAGCGTAAAAGGAAAAATGGCGCTGAGACGGAAATAAACCAATCATAGGCCTTAACAATTTTGTTGTTAATCGTTTGGAGGTTTGTTATTGGTTAAATATATTTTAATACTTTTACAGATAGCAGTCCGTTGCGTAGCGTTAAAGGAAAGATGACGTTGAGACGAAAATAAACCAATCATAGGCGTTAAAAATTTCATTGCTAATCGTTTGGAGGTTTGTCATTGGTTAAATATATTTCAATACTTTAACGCTCCGCAACCGACTCCTATGTGAACAAGCCCTAAGCGTCTGTACTTGTACAAAAAATTAAATTCGTAGATCCTTATATGCAATAGGCATGTATATATATAGGACTAATCTTAAATAAATCTTAAATTTTTGTTTCTAGATGCCAAATCGTTCTGTGAAATGTACCCAATAAGAGCAGAAAATCGATCACCTACAATTGGAATTATTGTTTGTCCTTTAAAAATATTGCTGCTATTGTCTTGGCCACGTGTTCGAAAATCTCCAAAATAGTTTTATATAATCGTCTGACATTATGTTTGATACTTGAATTTGATTTTATATTTTCAAATTAAAAATGTGGCAAATTGCAGAGTGCAGACGAAAATCTTTTAAACGCGTAAAGAATTGTGAGCATTTATTTCATTTGTGTGTGCTAGTGATTCAATTTTATTTTGAAGTTTTGAAACTCTGCCAATACTATTAACGTGCATTATTTTCTGTGAAAGACAAAATCAAAAGGAAAATCATGTGAAAAGGTACTTTTGAACATCTTCTGTTAGATGTCTTGTTTTATAATCTCAGAGCTAGATGATTCACTTTTTCACAACTGCGTAATTTGAATAATTTCGAATTTTATGCATACTGTATTGAATTACAGATTATTTTTTATTTAAAATGACCAATAAAGTTATTTTTAAAGATAATTCTTTGAATATCGTTTGTTCGACTGAAGTATATTCATGATAATAAAAGATAACTAAGGTGTGTTAGATATTGAAGCATTTTTATTCTACCTCTAATCGCTTAAAACCATAATTTTACACATGAAAATATAATAGTAATATTTCTTAAATTTATTGACATCGATTTATGAATTTGTCACATTTTTAGTCTATATTCTATTCTAGGTAATTTGTGAGTACAGTATATGGAACATGAAATTGAGCCCGTTCTTGGATTATATTTACTGTGGAGGAAAATCATAGAACAAGGATAATTAAGTTTCTGTGTAAGTATATTTAAAATAAATTACTCAAAATGTTTTATTTCTTGTTATATTATCAGATAGCTGAATTGTAGAGTACAATTGTAGCTTATAAGAGTCATTCTCTGGCAAACATTTTTTTCGCCAATTCGCCAAGCTAGTCCTGAATCGTCGACACTTAAAACAGCGTTTCTAGAGCTATAAGACCAGTTAAAAATAGAAACTTAAATTGTGCTACGAATTTTTGTAAAGCTTTTGGTTACCATGAAATGATAAATTTCTTACGTTAATAGCAATTAAAATTAATTATTACTAATTTTTACGTAATTTATCACCATGCCAAACGTTTTCGATCTAATTAGAGATAGTATATTTCTTGTTTTTTATTTTATGTTTATATTTCTTGTTTTATAACATTTTATTAAATTATGTTACGAACTAAAAACGATGGCTCAAAATATTGAAATGCGATTATTTATATTAATATTGAAAGATATAAATATTGATAGGTATATTATTTAAATATTTAAAGTATATTTAAATAATATACTTATTTAATAATATTATTTTGGAAACCTAAATTTTTTAAAAATGGCACCAAGATGTAGCCCGAGGCTCATTTTAGCCATTTTTCTTTTCAGGGCTTAGTATTTAGAATATGTGTATAAAACTGAGAATACTCCGTTTCACATTGTTAATTCCACAGAATTAAACTGATCATACACTTCAAATACTTTACCGACAGAGTTTTAACCCTAATAATATTTGAAACATTTAATTAAATTGTATTTCAACCAAATTACTCTCTTTCGCCATTTTTAAAAATTCATTATAATTTTAAACAGATTATTTCTGTTCTTTTGTAAGCTGTAGACCACAGTGAACTACTAATTACCATATTATAATTATTTTACTCTGTATTTTCGATTGCGATTGCTTAAAAATGAAATAGATTTGTTATTTTCATGCAATTGACTTCTTTTTTTGTTTATTATGAATTTGGCATGTTAGGAATTGTATTTTGTGTGAAAATTTTAGTTTCTGCTGTATAATGACATTAAACATCAACAACTAAAAATGTTAAATGTTATTATTTTCCTTTAAATCATTGGTTCATGATGTGTTTTTATCTTCAAACGAATATTTCGATATTATTTTGAAAATGCGGAAAAGTGTTAATATCCCATGTATTATTTAAAATGTACAGTTAATTGTTTGTTAGTTTGAAATGCATAATTTTAAAAATGTAATTCAGCCTATTAATTTAATATTCATTATTTTACAAACTTATTTAAACATATTATTTTGAAAACCTAAGATTTTTGAAAATGGCGCCAAAATGTAGTAGCTCAAGGCTCACTTTAGCCATTTTCTTTTTCAGTCAGTTCCTCAATCGATATTGTTCTAGCTGATATGTAATCGGTTCAGTGTGTGTTATCGGAATGTTTAGATAAGATTTTAACATTTACAAAATATAAAATACAATAAATTAGGTATACAACAGCTTTCTGAAACATATCAAAATATTAGAATAAAATTTAGATTGGTTCAAAATATTAGAATATTTTATTTTACGCAAAAATATTACCTTATGAATATGAAGTAAATGTTAGTTAATATTTTGTAGCATCCCCTTTAGCTTTAATAACAGCGTACAATCGATCTTGCATACTATATACAAGGTGTTTGCAAACATTTCTATTAATATTAGTCCAAATACACTTTATACGTGCCACTAACTCAGTTTTACTTGAAGGAGGATTTTCTTGGAGTTTTTTCTTCATTATACCCCATAAGTTTTCGATGGGATTAATGTCTGGTGAGTTTGGTGGTCAAGGAAGTACCTTAATTTTACGTTGGAGGAACCAATTCTTAGTTGACACCGAGGTATGCGGTGACGCTAAATCTTGTTGAAATATGAAATCATCTTCAAATAAATCTTCTGATGATGGAATCATGTAATATTCCAAAATTTATTGATATACCTGAGAGTTAACATTTTCGTAGACGATGCATAACTATCTAGGTCCTTCTGCGCTCATGCAATCCCAAACCATGACACTAGCAGCAAATTTTACCGAACGTTTAAGGAATTCTTTATCAAATTGTTCTTGCTTCATTCTCCAAACTCGAATACCTTGATTACCATATGAAACACAAAACATACTTTCATCACTAAATAATATTTTTTTCCAATCTTCTTTGCTCCATAAATGTCTTGATTTACACCAATTCAATCTTATACGCTTTTTTTTTTGCAGTCATGAGAGGTTTTGTTTTCGGTACACGAGATTCAAACTTAAATTTATGGAGACGTCTTAATGTTGTCGATTTAGAAACTTCAACTCCTTCTTCTTTCCATTTTCGGTGCAAGAATCGCACACTTTTAAAACGGTTTTTCTTAACTATACGCTTCAGTTTCCTGTCATCTCTAGCAGATGTTTTTGGTTTTCGGCCGCCATTTCGGCGATTATTTTGAAATTTTCCATTTTTGAATATTGTGTTAGTATTTTACTAACGCTTGATTGCGAACAATGTATATAATTCGCTATATAACATTGATTTTTACCATGCCGATACAAATCAACCATACGAAGTTTAATAGATTCAGGAATATTACTCACACGACCCATTTTAAGCCGAAAAAGCAAACAAACTGAAAAAAGAATACTGATTTTAAATAAAATCGTCTAAATTTAATCAATGATGTTATTCCACCAGTTATGAATTGGTGATAATTAAAGGAGAATTAATGTGAAATATTCTAATATTTTGAACCACTTGAATAAATATTCTAATATTTTGACTTTTCAAAATAATTTTTTTTTCAATTAATCTTTTCAAAAATGATATTAATTTTAAGATAATAAAAATAAGTTTGATCAACAATAAGTTCTTAATAAAAATATCGTTTGCATATTTGCATTAAAACACATTAAATTACCAAACGATATTTTCAATTTGTAAAAAAATGTAATTATTCTAATATTTTGAATATGAGCTGTACATGAAATATTTTGAAAACATAGTAAAAATTTATTTTTAAGAAACCAGTAATCAAAAAGTAACAAAAACTTTATCTCACAAAGGTCATGGTACACTGAAATATTTTCGGATAAATTCATAATTCAAATTATCGTCTGGCGCTTTATTTTTATTTTTGATTTGTGGTGGCATTTAAAATATCGCTTGGCTTTAATTTTTGCTTGCTTACTCCGTAATATTCTATTTATTATTTAAAAATGGCTCGTAGTCGTAAAGAAACAACAAACAGCATTCGAAAATTGATTATTTTTCATCATAGTAGTAGTAAATCAGTTCGGAATATTGCTAAATTACTTAATTTATCCCATTCTACTGTGCAGTATGTGATAAAACGCTTTAAAGAAGAAAATCAGATCGAAAACAAGATAAGAAAAAGTCGTCCGGCAAAGTTAACAAAACGTGATCAGAGATTTATAATTAGAAAATTTGTGAAAAATCTATGTTTGAGTGCTGTAACAGTTTCTGCAGAATTTAATGACACATTTTTTACTTCAATTTCACCTGAAACTGACCCCTATTTTATTGAAAGACCTCTATTTTATTGAAAATCGTAAGTGTACGAACACTATTGGGAGCCACTGTATATATATATATATATATATATATATATATATATATATATATATATATATATATATATATATATATATATATATATATATATATATATATCATATATATATATATATATATATATATATATATATATAAATATATATATATATATAATATATATATATATATATATATATATATATATATATATATATATATCATATATATATATATATATATATATATATATATATATATATATATATATATATAAATATATATATATATATATATATATATATATATATATATATATATATATATATATATATATATATATATATATATATATATATATATAAAATATATATAATAAAATACTCATTTTACTTTAATGTTATCTTCGGACCATGAGACGCACTCCAATTTTAAGTTGATTTTTTTATGTAAAAAGGTTCATCGTATAGTCCGAAAAATACATTATCTATTTCTGTTTCGTAAATAAATTGTTGATGAAGATGAATCCAGCTCGACGCTTTGAGTGGAATTTGGTCCTTTTATTGGACATTTGAAGACGGGTTTTAAATCACGACATATTCTAAGCACTTTTTACTCCTCAGTGTTAATTAATACAGCTGAAATAGAGTGTCTAAATGAGATAAGCTTCAAGAGTATGCATAATGATTTTCAATTGTGAAGAATGGGAATGAGTCACGGTGGTGTAACGGCTAGATGCCCAAGTCAAGGTGTCTAAATTCGAGTCCAAAACCGATAAATGTGAAGCAAAGCAGTAGAAAACAAAATAAACATTATATTGTTTTATAAGAAATCGATCATTGAAGTTTCTCTTATATATGTCATAATAGTGTGTAAAGAATATTGTTTAATAATGTGCTAGATACAACTAATTAGCAAAATTTCAAAAAAGAAAAATGCATAAGGGTAACTTTGCTTTTTAGTGTAAAAAATTGTGGTGTCAAAAGTGTAAAAAAGACTCTAAGAAAAGTATTATAAATTACATTTTTTTTTATTTTATACAATGATGCAAAATTTACAAAATGAAAATACTATAATACAAAAATGTTGATTTTCTTTCATTTCACATAGACAGTTATAAAAAATGTAAAACTAATAATGTTAACGAAAGATTTTGACATCGATGCAAAATATAACAAAGCTTAGAATATAATTGGTTAATAACATATATGTAAAATATAAATAGAAAAACGAACAAATAATGTAAAACACATCACATCTTTCAAAAGAAAGAAAGAAAAACGAGTTTTAAATACTGTATCGATAATAATTCGAATTAATAAATAAGACGCTGGTGGTTTGCCTGAAGTGGCCATAATTTTTCCAATTTGTTTTTCTCGTTTTCCTGCCGTAGAATCACCAGTATTCTTTCAAGATCAGAAAGAATTTCTTTCAAATTTTTTTTTCAACAAATTTTTAATTTACCATGCAGAAAAAAAGCTAAAACATTTTTTATTGTTTGATTTATTGAAATGATCTTTTATGAAAATACTGATTTCCAAAAAACGTAATAAATAAGACAACTACAAATCGCCACATAAAAATGCACATTTCAGTATCACATACATTCTGTAAAACCACATAAACCAAGTTTTTAAGAGTTTATTTGATCATAACATAAAAATATTTACAACACAAAGCCGCATGAAAAACAAAGCAACTTCATCATCTCCGTCAGTGAAGTATTACTATTTGCGTTCCAGTCATTCATATTTTTGAATTACATAAAATTTAGAATTGAAACACCTTACTATTTTTATCAATAATTATGAATTTCCTTTATTTGAACTCCCGATTAATGCTTTTAAGTGAAATACCTGAATTAAAAATTTTTAATTGTTGCTCAGTATTGCAGGCGATCATTTTACCCGTAATTTTGGTAAGGAATCTTTCGTCAAAGGCATTAAAATATTTTTTAAGACTCCTTTAAATTGCGTTGTTAATGGCAAAGCAATTAAATACTTATGTTAAGCGTTTTGTAATTCATTCTAATTGTTACCCGTTTTCCCTTTTTACCTGACGCAATATAAAGAAATATACCATGAAATGGACAGCATTTGTAGGGAAATTGATTAAATGATCAGTATATTCTGCCGAGAGATACTTCATAGAATTCTTTGAATATTTTAAAACAGAAGTATATTTATGTTAAATCTTTAGCAGAATAGATTATTAAATAATCTTGCAATTATTAAACTTTTAACTACGCAAAAATTTAAAATTTTTGAAAGTTTAAAGTTTTAAATAACTTATAATGTTATAAGAACTTATAACTTTAATGTTACAACTTATAAATTCTTATAACTATTTTTATTATGGCAAAATTAAGCTACTGCGTCAAGTAAAAGTGGATAGATTATTACTTATTTACGGGGATGACGAGTCATACATACATAAAATGCATTCCATTACTATTCATATATACAAGAAAGCATGCTTTGTTATTTTCCTCTTAAAAAAAACTCCCATGTCCTTGAATTCATTCTGTCGATACTGATTTTAATTCACAGATTTATAGATAAATAAACTTTTGCATGCTTTTAAGACAAAATCAATAACTAAAACAAATAAACTCTTTACACAAAATGTTATCACAGTATTAATGTTCTTGAAAATCCTAACAACCACCGAAAATTTGTGACTTTCTGCACTTTTCTTACGTAGTTTCCTTAATAAATAAATGTGTGCCTCAAATAAAGGTAAAGCAAGCCTTTAGAAATAAAAAAAAATTCAACAAATTTCCCCATTAGAAATTTAAAAAATCATAACAAAATCATATAAAAATGTAATCTATAAAATTTTGCAATCGTTATAAAAGCCCATTGATTTCAAATATGAAGATAATTTAAATTGAAGAATGTATGACACTTTTTAGGTATTATTATTTAAAAAATCAAGCGAATGTCACAATTATGTTATTCCTTCAAAATACGTAAAAATAAAGCATTTTTAATTTTTATACATATATCTCTATATAGACATTTAAAAGTATATAGCTTTTTGAAATATATTCCGCTTTGAATTTTACGGAAAGCAAACCTCACATTTTAATTCAATTCCTACTACAGAAATATTTAGAATATATCAAGTGATACTATAAAAGCATATATTTTTCTTGGAATTGTACTTGACAGTAATATACATATAAAAAATGCACAATCTATAAATATTTTTTTCATATTCAAACTAGGCATATATAGAGAAAATATTTTCGTATACAAAATTTAGCAATTAAAGCTACAATTCACTGCAATGCTAGAAATCCATAAAGTGACATTTTTCTACTCTAATAACAATATGATTATTTAGAATCAGATAGTACAATAACATTTGTAAAACTTACATTAAAAATGTGCACTTTTAACTATTAATCTAAAATATTTGAGTCATATAGAAAAGTTTTATATTATACAGATAAATATAAGTCATTTGATATATAATGTACATACCCATACAAAATTTTCATCTCTGAAAAGCTCGAATTTTCAGTCCTGAGTGGTTTTAAGCAACAAATTTAAATCTGTATAAAAATATGCTAATAGCAGCTCTTATAACATTATATTTTAATAAAATATTAACAATAAGGGATATATGTGATGCACTTCAGCTTTAAAGGAATTCCCTGTAGAATGCATCTTCAAAATAAGTTAATTATTTTTTCCCGTATTAATGACCATTATTTGAATATTTGTAAATACTTTTATGATTCCATACTTTTAAAAGAGACGCTTTATTTATTTCAAATGACTAACTTTATATTTTTTACTCTGAGAATCATCCTCAAACTTTTTAATATACTAAATATTTAATAATTTAAAGTATGCAGACATCACAATATGTAAAAATATTACACCGGAAACGTTATAATTTCATATAAATACAAATTATCTAAAACTACTCTAAACTCAAAACAAAAGGCATATATAAAAATTATGCTTTTAACATCGTTTTTGTATTAGCCATTAAAAGCACATGTACAAATTATACTGCATCTTCACTGACTCCTTACAAGCAAAATTTATATGTATATATAAATAAACCTTTCCCGACGTTCACGAATATTGCAATCACTATGTATCAATCATTCATTCTTTCTGTAGTCAATCAACTAAATTTTTTCACTCCTAGGCATTTTTACAGCATATTTGCACGGAAATACTTAATGAATCGTCCTAGTGGCGTCTTCAGAGCGCTTGCTAAAGATATCAACTCATTTGTCCATTAGCAATAAAGAAAATAGCACCAACTTTTTATAAAATAACACTGAACAAAGTTCACGCCACTGGCCTTCTTCATCATCCTGGACTAGAACTTTTGAAAAAACAAGAAAAAATACTGCAGCATGAATTGAAGCAATATTCATGAGTTTTCTATCAAAATGATGAGAAATTCTCGTGCTTCGGTAGCTCTGTGTTTTGATAGGTATCTGCAAAGCAAATTCCCACAATACTTTTGGAGATTTTTGGAACTTTAAAAGGTTGTTTCGAAAGCTCACTTTCTCCTTTCCTCGAAATTTATTAGGATGGGTTTGTCAGGTGTCGTTATCATCCGCATTGCAAGATCCACATCATTCGCTGATTCTAGTCTGAAGTTCTGCACTGTCTGCAAAAGAACAATGATGAAAATTAATTTTTTTTATTGCTACAGAAATAATTTTGAAATTGTAAGACATTCAAAAGTACAGTCGTCATTTCAGAGAAATGATATTTTCTTAATTTTAGACCAATGGAAATTTTAGAAGATTTTATTATCAATGTTTTATTTTAAAGAAGAAAATTTCTAGTGCTTATATCTAAGTAACACTGAAAAGTCTGTTGGATGAAAAGTTAACAGTTTATGGACCATGTCCGTGATCAACTTACCTTTGCAATGAGCATTCTCATTTTCAGTTCAGCTATTCTTTTACCAATGCATGCTCTCGCACCGGTTCCAAAGGGCATACAGCCATTGGCTAGATTTTGATGTTCTCCCCTTGACGTTCTTAGCCATCGCTCAGGTTTAAATTTGTTTGGTTCGTTGAAGTACTGAGAATTTCGACCCATCGTGTACTGGGACATTAGTATAAGAGTCTGAAAAAGTAAGATAAATTTATATTTAAATTATTATTTAAGTTAATTTAAAATACAAGATAGAAAGCCCATATTTCAAAATATAATATTTTATGCAATTAAGAAATTTTGTTTAATAGTCTGTTAAAATGTATATGATTTCCTTATTTTATCAAAATTTACTAATTATAGTGCCTAAAAAACAGCATCACCTCCTACTTTCTATGAGAAATTTGAACCTGCAAATTTTGGGGTCACGAGTGACCGGAGTGTGAGAAAAATTTTAATATTGGTTGTATCATTAAACAAAAAACTTTATTCTTAGTGACACTTAGTAAAACTTTGATTTTTTAGATTTTAGTTAAACTCTTAATTTTGAATTTTCATCTGACTGACCCAGTTCATCAATGTTGTTACTTTGTTGGAATAAAATATTCTCAGTCAATCTTCGATTATTTACTATTCTAACACTATACGTTACATAAATATCGTTTTATGTGTGTTCAAAGAGAACATATGTGCGTAGAACATTAATCAATGTTGAAAAATATGAGAATTTTTATAGGCCTAAACGTATATATAGAAATTTAACACGGTGAAATGTATAGGCATATTATTTCCTTTTTGTTTTTAATTATAAAGAATATATCCTCTCCATTTATCATAAATATATAAATTACCCGTTAACAAAACTCAATTAGTATGAAATTTCGCTAGAAAAAACTACATTTAAAATAACAAAACTACCAAATTTTATAAAAAATGATTCCTAATATTGGTTCGTATTAAGTATTTAAATACCACGTGAAATATTCCACTAAATCTAGTTCTATATAGCAGTACTAGGAATATTATTATTCTTTCGTTTTAACATTATGTAGAATAACTTTATTTTCCGATGTCTTGAAATGTAATAAAAATAAATATTTTTTTCAAACTTTTACTTACTTTAGCAGGAATTTGATAACCTCCAAGGGGAATGTTGACGGTGAACTGTCGAGTAAGAAAAGGTGCTATTGGGTAAAGTCTGTAATGATAAAAGAACACATTAAAAAAGGGGTTTAGCATTAAATAAGAAATTTTTGTAAAAACATTTTATTACAAACTGTATAAGGGAAGTTATTTAAAACTTATGCTGCTGAATCATTTACAATTACTGAATTTACTTTACTTTCCCTATTTACATGCATGCAGTATTTAGTCAATCATTCTACACTAATCAGGGTGAAATACTTAAGTAAGAATTTTAACTTAACAGTCCACTCTCATATCTACACATTCATCTATGAGTATGTTACACGGGAAATAAATTTTTAATAGGTAAATAAGAACTGACTGAAATATTTACCTAAGGGTTTCCCTCACTATCCACATTAAATATGGTATTTTATCTAGGTGTTCGACGGAGAGGGTTTGTCCAGGTGGTACTGCCTTATTTATCTGTGCTAAAAGGCTTTCTTGGCACTCAGGATTCTTGGCTAAAGAATATAGAGCCCACTGCGTAGCATGCGAAGTCTGAAACACAAGAAATTTTTAATCAGCTAATGATTCTTAACAAATACGAAACTCAATACTAATTAACATTACAAACGCTCAGTTTTTTACTATATACTCTTATAACAAAACTTACAGTGTCTGCAGCCGCTATGATAAGGTCTGCCACTATGTTGACGATTTCATTACGCGAGACGTTTCCCTCTGCGAGCAGTCGGCCTATGACTCCGTGATCTCTGAGTTCTGAAACGTTGCTCAGCTCAGAAATTCGTTGTTCTGTGCAGTCACGAGCTGTAATAAAAAGGTTAATATCAGTCTTCAGTTGGTTTCTTTAAAATTTCAATCTTTTTGTTATTTATATATATACAAGAAAATATGAATAAAATGCAATTAAATGGCAACAACGTAGAGTATAAATTAAATCCATTATTCGTTATATAAACCTCTGAGTTTAATATAGAGTTCAAAACAAATGAATCACTCTAAAAGTAGGAAAACGTTTTTCTTCAACAGTTTTAAAGACTTCGTACACGCGAGAAAAAATAATTAAAAGAAACACACTAAGAAAATTTAATATTAAATGTACTTATATATATATATATATATATATATATATATATATATATATATACATATATATATATATATATATATATATATATATATATATATATATATATATATATATATATATATATATACATATATATATATATATATATATACATATATATATATATAAATTACAATTTTAGTAATTTAAATTTAACTCCGTCATATGAAACCAGACATAAAGCCATACCTATTCTTATGGCATTGTCAGCAGCATCTTCAAAGCGCCTCCAAACAGGTAGTCTTAATGTAGCAGCCAGTTTCGGTGATAAAAGAGTCATTTTAGCAGATTCACCAAAGATTTCTGGACGTAATACACAAAGTTTTGCATTTCACTAGTTTGTCCGGGCAGTGCCACACAGTTTAATCTTCGCCCGAATACAATTGTCCCTAAAGCTAAAGAAAAGAAAAAATTAATTACTTCACAGTTGTTGCATATCTGAAAATAATTAGATTTGAATTATTAACAGTTGTAATATTTTTCATCAACTCTGAATTACTGATATCTTCCAAATGAAATATATTTTCTTCAAAATAGCTTAATTATTTCAAATACCCGTTTTTCCCTAATAGAACTCGATGCCCGGTAGTTCGTAAGAATATCTTATTAATATTGCCCAGTTACCGCTTAGCTTTTTCAACGTCCCTTATTGATGGGAGTATTTACATCATAGTTTTAATATTTATTTAAAATTTGTTACGATTAGAATATCAAAATGTAATGATTTACGTCAAAGCATAAAATTAAAATACGCCGAACTAGTTTTGTCGTCTCTAAATCATGTCGTTCATAATGAAATCCTCTCACTTTAGATAAGAAGTGCATAGTAAACTTTTCTTAAAATAGTTGTGAACTGTCGGATTAAAAATATAGAAAATGTTATCAATTTCAATAGTGTGTTAAGAAGGGTTGAACTTTATTTTCTCTGCAATATATTGTTTAGAAATAACAAAAAATAACAAAGTATGATCGAGTTGTAACTATTTCATTGTAGTTCTTGGCTGTTTGGAAGCGTAAAAATACATTTTTTCAAACAAATGAGGTATAATACATGTTGTCAGATGTATGAGAAATTAAAAAACTTACACACAGATACCCACATACATATAGGAGTATATATACATACATATATATATTTATATATATATGTGTGTGTGTGTGTGTGTGTGTGTGTGTATGTATTAAAATGCGTTTTATATAAATAATCTTTCGATGCTAATATACAAATTCATAGATGTTGATTTCAAGCGTAAAAGGTGTCAATGAAGTTCACAGCTTAATTAGAATAAATCCTTCATCGTACATTAACTTATGTTAATTTGCATTTCAGCACTAATCAAGGTGGCTCGTTTGTGACATCGTGGATCGATATTGTGAAATAATTTAATGGAGAGATCCTATGTCATCCTTCAATTTGCTCATATTTTAACTATTTTTTTTTTCTTGGCCGTGATAACAACCTTTTCAAGATAACACCGAAGTAATGAAAAATTACACAGAAATAAAAAGTTTTAACTTCCGCACACTTTACCTCTGAGGTCGACACCTACAAGATCTTATTAAGTAGCGCACAAGGTCAGAAACTGGTTCGAGTATAACAGTTATTGAAGCTAGGCAAAGGTTACGAAGAATCTTTGTATCACGTCAAGGCCACGGCCTTCTTACTGACAATGACACCATTTTGGCACCATCTTCTTGTGCACTCATAAAATCTGTGTCACGGGTGAAAACTTCAGTATATTTTTTTTTTCGAATTCTTATCTCTTCGTACGTCAGTAAACATTTCCGCTGCTAAACTGAATCCCTGTTAGTGTTCATTCACAGCAGTTAAGGCTTTTACATTTGGCTTATAATAAAAAATTAGTGTAACAGAGTATTAGTAAGTATTAAGTCTTCAAATTTGTTTAAATAGAAGACTGCAAAAAACGCATGTTATTTTCATTTATTATTCAATTGGTTTACAAGAATGGAATTTTACATTAAATTTAATGTTTTTCTTTTTTTCAGAAGGAGAATAAATAAATTTCCTTCTTATTTTCATGATTTAATCTTTTCTAAAACCAAAAATAAAGTAATGGATTCTTCTGAGCTTAATTTTTAATGCTATTACCTTTTGAACAACAACTTAGATTTGTATTTTTCAATTCATTTCTGAGTTGAGGATAACTTGTAAAGCCTTTTTAAAAGTATATCTTCTTATTAAAAGTATATTTTTTAACAAACTTACGCTGAGCAATCTACGGTCCATTTAGGTACAAGGCCTAAACTACGGTACAAGGCCAAAATATTAATGGTACAGTTTTAATAACTGCACCATTGAATTATCGAATTTCCTCACGAAATTACGCTGAAACTTTATATCTCTAAGATCCTACTAATTGTTTTAAACTGAGAACCTATTTACTATATAACTATATATATATATATATATATATATATATATATATATATATATATATATATATATATATATATATATATATATATATATATATATATATATATATATATATATATATATATATAATTTCGAGAGAACTGATAAAACAGAATTTGACACTCATTATAGAAATCTCTAATTTTAAGCTTAGTTATGCGTTAAGTCAACTGTTTACAGAATGAAGCATTATTTAGTTTATTAGGATATTGAAAAATACCTCTTCTCTTCAAATTACTGTTATTAGTATGTTCCTCTATCCTTATCGGTATCCACCTCCCTTCCGCGACTAACGGAAGGTCCCGTGCTAGGGTCCCGGAGGCACCTACTGGTGTGTAGACGTATCGTTGATATGAAAGGTATTTTCTAGTATGGAATAGCTACCGAGGTCAAGTTTTCTGTTGAAAATTTTGGAAATTCATGGAACTGGTCGCATTAGAGTTAAGGATTACATTAAAAGGGAAACACTATTTTTTAAGAATTCCTAACCTCATTTTTTTCGTATTATTCATGTTCTTAACGTATTTTAGATTAATTACTACAATGAAGGAAACGTTGTCGTAAGTCTATTTACATTTTATATAATTTGTCTAAATGAATTAATAAAAAATGATCTTTTCTGAATCTCGAATGATAAGATCATTCGAGATAAAACATCAAAAATTCCACTTAACATTACTAATTTGTACTTTCATTTAAGTAAATATCTTTGCAGAATGTGCTTGTTTTTCATGCGCAACTTTGTGTACTCCCCTTATCTTAAACTGTTACCATGTATGTGGTAAGTTGATTATTTAAAACTCTGGGATACATTAACCAAATACGATGTCCATCCTAAATTTGCAGGAGACAAAATTCAAAATACTTTTTTTCATCTTTTAATTTACAATTTTAAGGCAATATTAGACATATTACACGAATTCATTTTCATTATGAAATTATTCATATTTAGATTTACACCCACAATTGCGCAACAACCTGTAAAACGTTTATGCTGCAAGAGTCCTTTTGTTGCAAGGAAGCTTCTTTGCAGGATTACCGTTACCTAAGTGCTCTCTGGAGTAATAAAATGCAATACGAAAAATATTTTCTGTATCATTCGCGGGAGTGTGCTAAGAATATTTTTAAAAGATCTCTCGAATTAAGCTTTGTAATTTTAAACTTGAAATTCTACGTATTAAGTCACTGAAGCTTTCTTCTTTCAAGTATACCATGTTTGGCTACCAAAACTTATACTTGCTTTGTGTGTGTTTACATGTTGTGCATAAAGCTATCAATGCAAATTTGTGACTGTGAACAGAATGTGACTTCTGAAGAGCGAGCAATTTAAATAAACATAAAGTTTAACTGAATATTTCAGTCGCATTACAAATACCAAGCCATCTAATTGTTTTAAGAGATAAGGTCACGTGTTTCATCTTTAGAGTGCAAGTGCAACTTCATCAGTAGGAAAAGATTCATTGGTAGAAAAAGATAAAAAGAAAAAGATTACCTCGCACAAAATTGCGGAAGCAAAAGTCTATGATTCAAACGAACGAGCTATTAAGATTTCACTCTTGTTGTTTTTCTGCATATGGAATTGCAGTAACGGGATAAGTGGAGAAAACGGAAAGACAAGATAGCGAGTCCCCAGGCACCTTACCCGCTCAGCGAGGACGTAAACAGTTGATATTCACGGAAGCTTTTAGGCGGTGCAGTTTCATTAAGCACGAAGCGACATCTAGACGTTGTCAAATGAGTCTGTACTGTTATTGAAAAAACTAATGATTGTCTCTCATTTTTTATTATAATGGTGGCCGAAAATCAGTTACACTGAAAGCGTTTTTATAAGAGACCTTTACTCCTTAAAGAAGAAAGAATTCCAGTAACTGTAAATTTAAGAGTTCAGTTTAAATTTGTGATAAAGTTTCTAGATTAAGAGATGCACTGTGTAAATTTTACTATAAATCCGACATAAAAACAACAAAAAGTAAAACAAAGGGGCCATGAATAGCTCAACTTTTGCTACTTGAGCATCGTTTATTTAATCTTATTTAGATATTGCAATGATAGGGATTTTCCTTTCTTACATTATTCTAGTGATTTTAACAAATTATCTTTAGTTGAAATTTCAATAAACGATTGATTTTGGGTAAGCTAATGATTAAAATTAAAAAGGAATCTCAAACAGTATTTAAATATTTTGCCAAACAGTGTAATCTGAATGAAATTAGAATACAGTCTTGTTGGCAAGATATGACACATGCTCTAAAATCTGCTAATTATTTAATCTTTAATTTAATAAGTAGAATTCAGCTTAGATTTCTAGTAACCTGAAAACTTAGATATATTACTTTTGAAATCCTAATTCTAAAAAAAATTATTACTCAGATTTATGAAAGTAAACGCTATTTCAAATATTTAATTTTAGAGCGTTAAATTTTAATTTTTGGAATACATTCTTTATGAACGTAGATGCTATTTTAAAGACTATAACCTAATTACAATTTCAAAACTAAAGAATCATAAAATAATGAAAATTATTCTCTTACAATCTCAGATCTCAACCTAAGTTGGTCTATATATCTGTCGCAAATATGTTGATTATTTTATTTTTATTCATGATCTGGGCTTAGTTATTGGTGTTCAACTGCAATAAAAGTGAGGCCAGATGCAATCAGTTGACTTCGGTGCTAAGTCCAACTGACATCAAACTGATTCATTCTTATCGTCAGAAAAGGGCAAGTATTTCTGATTACGTCTCACCTCTAAATCTGAGTTTAAATGTATCAAAGTTCATGACTAATTGAAATCGGGTTATATATATTTTTAAAACTTTTATTGGACGAACACTTCAATATTAAGCTGACAGGGATTCTTTCTCAAGGGATATTCAAACTTAAAAATTTTTTGGTGATATTTATTCATGTTTTAGCTAGCTGCTACCACATTTGGAGAAAGGTCTGTCATTTTGTTCCTTGTGAAAGTTCGAAAAACGAAATTGGTGTCTTTGCATTAACTTACTAATTTTAAGTAATTTCTATAAACAAGAAAAATATTCTACATCCTCGATGCTGATCATGCAATTAAAAAGAATTCTATGTGGTCGCTCAGGGAACTGAAAAAATTTGGCAATCACCTTTTTATACTAAAATTTTAATTTTATTCAATACTCATTAAATGAAACAAGACACTCCACGAAAGGATCTCTGATTGTAAGGTAGATATATATTGAAAAACTAAAATTTCAATAGTCGAGCTCCTCTACGTTTATATCAATGAAAAAATTTTATAATCAACATATATTATTCAAAAAGTTTTTAAAATCTGTAAATTAAAATAAACCTAAATCAGTACAATATGTATTTTAGATACCAGGTGATCAAAATACGCTATGTTAAATTTATAGATTTGAGTTCGCATCGCGAATAAAATAAATGCTCTCTTTATGCAAAAACTTTTTCACTGTAAGTAGAGAAATTTCACTTACTTTCAATGGACCAGTTGTACAACTCTGTTTCTAAATTTGGCACGATTCCTCCATGTCCCGGACGAATCACATTCCATCGGTTAATCAAGTCCTCCACAATTCCTCCGACGTAACTGCCATATTTTGTAACTTCTTGAGGCGAAAGCAGGGAATGATTTAAAACCTTCCTTTTCTGTAACCACTGAGGACCATCCCTGAAGCAGGAAAAAAATAATGATTAGTTTCTTAAGGCCTATTACAAGAATTATATAAGCATAACGATTTTGTTCAACAGTTATTTAAAACTCGCTTTGAATTAACAACTGACCTAACTTCAAACTTAAACTACTGAGGAAAAAATAAAAAGTCAGCCTCAGATGAATAACAAATTCCAAATGCAAAATACGAAAAACGTTGACTGTCAACTTCAGATGAATAACACTAGGCAAAAAATATTTACTTAGACTCTGACTTTAAATTTGTTGTTTCCTTAAAATGTGACATAATATCATTGGAAATAAAATATTACTATCTGTACATCTATTTCCCAAAATAAGACACTTTATTGTTAAGTAATGAGAGTTAGAGAGTGACTGACGTCTTGAAGATTGTCGTGTCGAAAATATGCTCCGCATTGTGGCTTTTAAAATGTATTTCCTGAAAAATATAACAGCGATGTCATAATCTAACACGTAGTCATTTCTCTTCCTTGACGAACTCAAAAATGATTAATGTAATTTCGTAAACTCCAAGAAACTCATAAGTATTAAATATATTATCAGTTTAAAACATATACGCTTTTCAAAGTACCGCTATGTCTTATATAAATTTAGTAGCAGTAAAAACGAGAAGTCCTTCAGAAAATCCTCGGGCAATGTGTGATCAATTGATGAAAAAGTGCCCGAAAGAAAATGCTTGTTCTAAACGTCCTCCAATTAAATTTCAGTTAAATTTAAAGAATGCTTTAAATTTACAATTAAAGATTAGAAAAGGCTCATGTTTCTAGAGAGCAGATTTCGGAGATTATCTAAAAACTCATTCAAATTAGGATCTATCGAATGAAAAATGTTTAAGGCTAATTTCTTTGAGTGTAATATTCAAGAGTCTCGCAGACCAAAAAATAGTCCATTTACCAAATACCTTATTAATTTTTCTAACTAAATTTTAAGAATCACAGTACAATTTATAAAATAAACATATTTTAAATACATGAGCAACATATAACGGTGGAATCTCGAATTAGAAACGAAGGCTGTAATGTTGACTACAAATTTTCCTTAGTTTCATTTTAAAAAAGATTTGGCTCATACTGTCAAAATAAACGAAAGTTATTCAACCGTGAAAATAATAAGCAATGATTTTATTTTCTATTTACACGAGGAATTAACTTTTTCGATGAAAATCGGATTATGATTAAGGTATTTCAAATATAAGATCAAGAATAAAACCAAGAAGTAAATTCATAGCATTGCATTGCAAATAAAAGTAACACCATTAATCGTGAATTCCCGCGAGGAATCAAAATAATCTCTGTCAGGAAAGAAAAGGAGACACCGGTTGATACTAGCAAAAATGAAAGTTTTATATGAAAAAGTTTTTAACTGAATTCCCATGTTTTTTATGGCCTGCATTCTCCTCAACATACGCGTAAATGATAATTCGGAGTCACAAATAAGAAAAGAAATAAGTACTCACATGAAAAAGAGTCCTCTTTCGATTCCTTTTTTCTGGTTATAAATGAGCCACGGCTCCGGCACCATATGTTGTGGATATTGCTCCTCGGAATTATAAACACTAGAAATGAGGTCCTTATCAGCGACGACCACTGCCTCGACAGGCCCCAACTTTTCTCTGAATATGGGTCCCAACTGCTTGTGTCTCATATCGCAGTATTCGTGCATTTTTGGGGCCCCTCCGTACTTGATAATTTCCATAGTAGTGCCCAGTATCGGGAGTCCTTTGGCCGCTGGTATGGCGTGGTAGGGCTTCAAGGCACCTTCCCTCGATTCCACTTTCTGCCTGAATCGAAAGGGACACTCTGCCGGAGAGGCTGCGGGTGCTGCGGCTGCGGTGCACCGCTTCCGCACAGCCGCATATCTGAGCTCAATTTGACGGAAGAGAATACGTAACGCCATCGAGACTTTCTCTAAACTCGAGTGCTCCTACTGGAGGAAGGATCTCTCTGCTTGTGTATTTCGGTTCTCCAATTATGATCTTATATATAGCAGGGAAAACAACTCTCTCTCTCTCTCTCTCCTCTCTCTCGCCAGCTTCCTTAGCGGACCGGCTTAAACGCGAGCTAACGAGGTTTTATAGTGGTTACCTAAGGTACGTAGTTTATCTGCGCGTAGCCTGGGGTAGCAAGGGGAGGCTCGGAGAGCGCTGATTGGTTCGCGGGACATACGTTTGCAACAAGTGAGATGCAGCACGTGGGGAGACTTTTTTTATTATTATTTTATTTATAACTTTTTTTCATTCATCATCATGCTTTTTTTTCACTTCAACTTTTTAAAAAACTTTTTTTTCTAATCCTAAAACCATTTATTTTTACTTTTTTTTTTAGAAATCACTAATGGAAGTGATATTCATGCTATGTGTAACACGTAAATACGTGCGAACATGTGCACGCATACAGATGCAATTAATTCTTTTTCGAAATATCTCATTTCCAAGTCAAAACCTGGTCTTTTTTTCGGAAAAGAATTTTGCGAATTATTCGAAGAAAACATTTACAGCTGCAAAATTATGCTTTTTCTCAAAAAAGAAAGAAATTTTACGGATTTAAGTAGCAAAATGCGAATGCCAAATTTTTTTATCGCTATAAAATTTGATAAAGAAGCTTCAAAGATTGAACTCTATTCAAAGAACGTATATTTCTAGTGTTAATAAGTTCTTTTGTAAGACTCAGAGCTAATATCGAAAATATGAAACATTTATTCAGTTACTAGTTTAAGTATTTTTTTAATTCGCCTAGTCAATATATTTCAGGAATATTTATTAATAAGAAAATATTAAATCATCTAGTTTTAGCTTCGAGGTTTATTATCCTCTTTTCTCTAATCTTTTGTATTCTCCAAATTTTTGGAATATTTTAAATATCTGAAATATTCTAAAATTT
Source organism: Dolomedes plantarius (assembly GCA_907164885.2). Taxonomy (NCBI): domain Eukaryota; kingdom Metazoa; phylum Arthropoda; class Arachnida; order Araneae; family Dolomedidae; genus Dolomedes; species Dolomedes plantarius. Next base: position 112,263,087 of record OU015499.1, read on the forward strand.
CCAGTTTTGGGCTTTCTTAGGGAAGGCGGAGCTGTTGTTAAACCAAGTTAATTGCTTAACAGGCTATAAGAAAAACTCATAGGATTGATTAACAAAGTCCATTTATATTTTTAACATTATTAGTCATGCTGCTTGAAATATTTATTTAAAACATGAACTATGCGAAAGTTTTAATTTTATTTTGATGTTGTTGTTGATATTCATGAAATATAAAAGAGTTCAAATATTAATTTTTAGTATAAATCTCAAGCATTTAAATAAATAAATACTTATATAATCTTGTTACTTATACTCTTGTATACTCTTGTATACTTATATACTCGTGTTTATACTTATTCTAAGATTACTGTGGTGGCATCTGAAATTTTTTGATTAATCTAAACGTCATCGTTAATAATAGTTTTAAGACTAGATTATATTTTCAGGTTTTCAAGTATGTTTGGCTAAAGAATGCGTGCAGGAATGTAACTTTTACTCTTCTTTAACAAACCCTTAAATTATAGCATTTGCGAATTAGCCTTTTCTTTTACTTTGCTTTAAACAGTGTATTTTGTTTAAAATTCTGTTCTTGACAACCTTTCAGTTTTACAAATGCTAATGAAAGTGTCATTTCGAAGAAAATGATTCGAAATCTTTTTAAATTTTAGAATTATGAAGTATGTAGACTGTTAGATGCTTAAAGACATTTTAATTTTATGATCTAGTGATCAAAGTTAAATAAGTTTAGATATGAAGCCCATTTTAACTTTAAAACTATAATCTACATACGTTTAACGTACTTATATAGTTATTTTTTTCCATAATATTTCTTGGTTCTTGAATATTTGTTATAATTCTTTTTTAGTCGACCTGTTAGGTAGAATCCTGTTTCAGATACTTATCAGACGCAGGCCTATGCAAACAACACATATATATTCGAAAATGTAATAGTAGCAAACTATTTGACGGGGAATATATTCAATTGAAATTAGTGTTGTTGGTTCCAAATTAGTAACATCATAGTTTCCTGTGCAAAATATTAAACAAATTCCTTTTTTTTAGATCCGTTTTTTAGATCTGCTTTTTAGGATTCAATTTCTTAACATTTTTTAATTGTTTCTAATATAGTTATGATTGACTATAGTATTATCTACTTCCTTAGTTCCCGATACGTGAGCAACAGAATAGCTTTTTAACAGATGGAAAATTTCTCACTACTGCAGAGAAAAAGGAAAATTACCACGTAGGATGCAATGACCTCCTATGAATAGTGTGTCTTTATTATTTATCAATATTAAAGTAAATTATGTTATCTAATCAGATGGTCAACCCTAGACTTACTCAGTTCCGCTTTGTATGTTGCTTGTACGTCAGTCAGTCCCTGAATCTTACGTCACCGTTTGACCGTTCAAAAAACGTCACTTGCATCTCCTTTTTTTATATAAATTCCCTTTCATAAGTTATCAGATCAGTATGATCATCCCATTCAAAAATACTAAGTTTGTTTAAATTATGACAATACAAGTGGGTCTGAAGTTTAATCCCCGAAATTAAATCTTTAAGATGAACAGATTTATTGGCTTTTGATAAAGTTTTTTTTCATATCAGTAACACGTCATCAGAAGGCCTTAATATAGCTTCTACGATATTAACTTTAACATTAAAAAATTTTACTTCGTACTGTTTCAACTGTGAATTACAAAAACACATATACCGCTATTTTTTACATGAAATAGACTCTTCTGAATCGAAACGGCAGTTTCTCTAGAAGAAATTTTCTATTTATTGTTTAACTTGTATAAAAATATTTCATTTATACATTATTTTCATTGGCAAAAAGTCTTCTCCTTCAGTTGAAGCATTGAATTTCAAATTTTAACGATAACCAGTAATGGGATTAAAAGGTTTTTGTGCATATATCTGATATCAATACTGTTATTACTGTAAAAAATGTCGGTGTATTCCTCATAGATATATTAATTCTACTCATTTAATAAGATACTGTACGATTTTTAATGAAAAAGAGATTTAAGAGAAAAAGAAGGAGCATGATGACATGTGTATCTGAAAAAGTAGCTGATATTTGTTAAAATAGAATAGTGAACACATATTTCAAAATTTTCCAATTCTAGGACATAAACAATGAGCATTTTTCTCCAAGGGCTCCCTTTTTTATAGATGGAGTTCCTCGTATATGCACGACACCATAATTGTCCAAATCGTCAATTTGGGAATTTTTCTGAAAATATTCATCTTGTTTATACTCGTTACATTTCCAGCTATTAAATGCCTATGTTCGTTAAATATTAACAGCACGTGGCATCAATAATAAACAAGAGTGTTGTGAAAATTATCTATTTAGAATTTTCCCTTTAAGTTACTATATTGCTAGAGGAATTTTCAGTCGGAGAATTTTTCGTGCTAAATTAGAAAAATTTGTTTCCTTTAATAGAAAATGAGCAAAACTTCTTATTACGTATATTGTTTCTATAAAAGGGTGTTCTCAAACTTGCGTAAACAATGAAAAGGTAAAACCGAATTTACGTAAAGTGTAATGTATACAACAGAGAAAGAGAGAGAGAGATAAACTTAAATATTAACTATAATTAAACATTTTAAAAAAAATTAAAATTTTCTAATTATGAATGAAAGGTTTAGAAAACATGTCTATCGTTAACTTTTAAGTTTGGGTTGGGGGGGGGGGGAGAGGAGTAGAGAATGCTCGCACTCTCTTGTACATATTTCTATACTACAAAAAAGTTATATTTTCATATCAAATTCAAATTATTTCATTTGACAAATAATATGAATACATGTGAAGTAAGTGGTGCTAATCGGTCTACGGAAAGAATAACATTCGGTCTCTTTTTTGCGAGAAATATTAACTTTATAAGTCGCTTTATAGCTTCTTTGAAGAAGTAGCTATTGATCAACAAATCAATCAGTATTGTTTCCTATTTGTCTTTTAATACAGTTACGTTAAAGTGGATTGGGCAGGGGAATTCTCATTGCAGGGATGATCCAGAATTTAGAGGAGCAAGATGCAGGCCAGTTTTTCATGATGAGAGGAATGGATTAGGATTCATAGATGAGTAAATGAAAAAAGTTAAGGGATTTGTAAGCGAGGGAAGGAATAAGCGGAACATCATAGATGAATAGGAACCTTAATAATTCAGGTGAAGATAACTAAAGAAAAATTATTTTATATTTCTCAAGTTGTTTTTGAGAAAAATCTAGGAGGAAGTTGTAAAATTTGAAACGCTTCAATAAAGTA